>PVIH01030354.1:0-12303 GCA_004025045.1 Sigmodon hispidus | reverse complement strand
GGGTCATATCTATTTGGTGTTCTGTAAGCTTCTTGTATCTTTATAGGCATTTCCTTCTTCAGGTTAGGGAAGTTTTCTTCTATGATTTTATTGAAAACATTATCTGTGCCTTTGAGCTGGTATTCTTCTCCTTCTTCTATTCCTATTATTCTCAGATTAGGTCTTTTCATGGTGTCCTGGATTTCCTGAACATTTTGAGTTATGGGTTTTTTAATTTTACTGTTTTCTTTGACTGATATATCTGTTTGAGCTACTGAGTCTTCCACTTCAGAGATTCTATCTTCCATCTCTTCAACTCTACAGGTTATGCTTGTATCTGTGATTCCAGCTTTTTTCTTCAGATTTTCTATTTCCATCTTTGCCTCATTTTGTGCCTTTTTTTATTGCTTCTATTTCAGCTTTTAATTCCTGGTATGTTTCTTTCATATATTTGTTCATCTCTTCCAATTTTTTTGTTTGTATTTTCTTCTATTTCTTTAAGGCTATTTTTCGTATCTTCTTTGAGAGCTTTGATGATCATCAAAAAGGAATTTTTGGTGTTGCTTCCATCTGTTTCCTCTTCATTGCTCAGTTCAGGTCTTGTATTTGTAAGATCGCCACTTTCTTCTGGTGTTACCTTGTTGTTCTTTGTATTATTATGTAAGTTTTTGCACTCACGTTTGCCCATGGCTTCAATGGTTCACGATTAGGTGGCTCCTGGTCAGTTGTGGCACTCGGGCTTATGCGCCTCTTGTCACCTCTCTGGGCGGGGTCTGAGTCTGTCCTTCAGGGACCCCAGTTCTTATCTGTTTGCTCAGTTGGAGGTGGAGATGGGTAGCCATGCAAATTCCCTCAGCAGTAGCTGGGGGGAACGTGTCAGGCAGACTTTATCTGTGCCCTCTACGGAGTGCACTGGGACTCACTCTGCAGACAGCACCTGGTCCCAGAACTTGGTTTTGTTATATCTTAACATGATTCTTTTCACTCATAATATCATTAGATGATCAGGGTGTTTTGTGATTCCTTATAAATCTTATATATTTTTTCAATTTCTATGAAGAATGTCATTGAACTTCTGGAAAAGTTTATATTGAATCTGTAGGTTGCTTTCAGTAGCCTAGCCATTTTATATTAATTCTGATGATACATGAATGAGGGATGTAGGCCCCTGCTCTGACCCTTACCTGCACTCTGAACCTTGAAGGACACAGCCTATGTGTTGCTAGTTGCATATCCTATGTTTCTCATTGTCCATATTGTTTTGGCTTTCCTGCCTGTGGGGTACATAGTTCTGGAAGATGGGCTTATTTCCTAAAGTCAGTATTCTCCAGCCCCCTGGGGAACTCCCACTGTGCTTCTGCCAAAGGTAGCCCCCCATATTTAAGCTGAGATGAGATTCAATAAAGGCATTCTCCCTGAGAAAATGTCCAGCATGTCTGTGTCCTTTTTCAGTCCACAGGCCCGAGCCTGAGTCACTGAACCCAAGTAGCACAGGTCACTACAAGGGAAATCTTTCCATTTTCTGGTGTGTTTTTTCAATTTCTTCATTGTAGAGGGCTTTCACCTCTTGGGTAGGTTTATTCCTAGAATTTTTTTGGAGGTATTATGAATGGCATTACTTTCCCAATTTTTCTCTCAGTATGATCATTATTGGTGCATTAAAAAATTTCTTAATTTTTGCATTCAGATTTTGTACCTTGTTGTGATGGTTTAAATAGGAATGGTCCCTCTAGACCCATGTGTTTGAACTCTCAGTCTATAGGGAGTGATACTGTTAGGGGGGTTAGCCTTATTATTGGAGTAGGTGTGGCCTTGTTGGAGGATGTGTTTTGCTGTGGAATTGAGCAGGAATGTCTTATGTTCTCAAGCTACAACCCGGTGGCACACTCTCCTGCTGTTTGAAGATCCAGATGTAGTACTCTCAGCTACCTCTCTAGCACCTTGTCTGCCTGCATGCTCTCATGCTTCCTGCAATGATGGCAATGGACTGAACTTCTGAACTGTAAGCCAGCCCTCAATTCAATGTTTTTTTTAAGAGTGTGGTGGGGATGGTATTTCTTCACAGCAGTAGAAACCCTAACTAAGACACATGCTATAGTGATGAATGTGTTTATCAGATCTAAGGGTTTCCTTGTGGAGTCAGTAGAAGTTTATAAGTATAGGCTCATACTGGTTGAAAATAGGGATAATTTGATTTCTTTCTTTCCTATTTATACCCATTGTATTTCTTTTACTTTCATTATTGCTTTAGGTACTAATGTTTAAGAAGTATATTTAAAGAATGTAAAGTGGGGCCTATGAAATAGCTCATTGGCCTTACTGTCAATGCCAAGTGTGGTGGCACATGCTTTTTATCCCAGCACTTGGGAGACAAAGGCAGGTGGATCTCTGGAAGTTTAAGGCAAACCTGGTCTACAAATCCAAGACAGCCAGGGCTGTTACATAGAGAAATCCTGTCTCAAACAAACAAAGAAGAGAAAAAAAGAAAAAGAAACAGAAAAGCAAAAAGAGACCTTACTGCCAAGCTTGACAGTCTTGTGTGTGTGTGTGTGTGCACATGCACACACATGCATGCACATGCACAATAAGTAAATAGAAGCCTGGTTTGGCTTTAGGATAAGCAGGCCCCCAACCAAGACAGATTGTAAGTCTAAAGATGGAGAGCTGGAAAAATTCCATTGTGAGGCTTCAGTGTTGGCTCCATGATCTTTCCTGAGAACATATGGAAATCATATCTGTGAATAAAAATTCTGTTTCTAGCAAAAAAGAGGCCAGTAACTCCTTTCTTTGCCCAGCCTGCTGGTCTGGCCACTACCCTTCTCCCTGGAGTATCCTTTGGGCAATTTGACCTCCCTGACTTGAGCAGCCCCTGTGCTAGTGAAGCAGCTCAGAAGCCTCTGCTTTTTACAGGCAGCTTTTCCCTGGTGGCTTCTCTGCCTTAAGCAGCTATGAAGCTTTTTTCCTGTGTTGGACCTGCCTGTGATCATGCTGGCCAGCCAGTTAGAAAACTGGCAGACAAGAAAACAGATGCTGCTATAATCACAAAAAATGAAATGCTCCATTTTCCTCACTGGAAGTTCTCCCAATCCTAAGGGCCACTGTCTGCCTAAGGTAGGAAATTGTTAAAAAGCCCCACCTTATTTCCATTAACTGGATTTCAAACCAAGACAAGCAGACACAATAATCACAATACTTTTGTTATTTTAAAAAGGTCAGGCAAGTTCTCTCTTTTAAAAGATCTAAGGGCAATAAATGATCAGATGGTTGCTGGATTTACTGGCATGATTAACGATCATTTGCCAAAAAGTAACATTTTTGCCTGAGCTCTCATCTCTTCCAATTGAGATTCCCACTCACTCAGTTCCCTCCTTGAATCCTATTCCACTAACTTTCTCAGATGCCAATAAAACAAATTATGGCATTGTTTTATTCAAAGAGAAGGTAAACCAGATGAGACATTTGTGATTCCAAATCCTGGTTCTGTGCAACCAGGGGAATTGTTAACCCTTCTTAAAGTCTTAGTGGAATGTCAAAATGAGCCTGTTAATACTTTTTCAGACAGTCAATATGTGGTCCAAGCTGTTTGAATATTGACCTTTTCTAGAAAAAAGAATATCTTTAAGCCTATAGCCAATACCATGCTTCTAATACAAGATGTATTAAACCAAAGAATAGAACCATGGTACTTGTCTCACATTAGGTGCTATTCCAAATGGGATATTAGCTAAGAAAAATGAAATAACTAACACCATTATTCTAACAGATACAGTTGATTTGCTTAAACAAACTAGAACATTGAACCAGCAGTTTCATTTATCCTCTTAAAATTCACACTAATTACTTCCAGAGTTGCTAATTTCTCAGTGCAAATATCTATCTAGAACCGGTGCCACTTGTGCACTGCTGGATGGTAGTCATAGTTGTTTCTGGCCTGTCTGTCCTGTGGTCCAGACCCAAGGACCCACAGTCCCACAGAAACACACAGACGCTTACATCAATTTTATGCTAATCAGCCTAGGGCCCAGGCATGTAATTTGCTAACTATTTTCTCTTAAACTAACCCATGATTCTTATCTTGTTTAGCCATGTGGCTTGGTACCTTTTCTCAGAGCAGCATTTCAACTTCTTTCCTCTGATCTACTGACTTCTTATCATGGTGTCTCTGTGGTATCTTCCTGGCACCTCTCTAACATCTCTCTGGCTTCTTTGCTCTGCTCTTCCTGTTCCTAGAGTTTCTTAGTCTGGTAGCCCCATCCACACTTTCTGTCTGCCTTCGGCCAATCAGCATTTTTATTAAACCAGTAGGCGGGACAATTGATAACAATGTAACAATGTAATCTCACTAATTTCCATTTTTTTCTTTTTAAAACAAAAACCCCAAATCTAATTTACTTTGAACAATTGTTTTTACCATTGTCTATAACAACTTGTAACCAACACTATAAACAAAGACAAACATCCATAATCCATTTTTCTAGAACATGGGCATAGTTCTCTAGGCTACTTCTTGCTGAATGGGGGCACTAATAATCCCATGGGAACCCAAAGAAAAATTTTAGGATTATAGACAAGTGGAGTAGTCTCTAAGGCTGAGTAATCTCAGCCAGCCTCCTTGAAGTAGTTTTGAATGCAGAGCTCAGAGGAAACTTCAACAGAGGTGCTCTGAAATGCTGGGCCATCTAGGTCATTTGTTTCCATTGGAGACTTTTCAGGGGGTCTTTCTCTATAAAATTTTATTTTTTTTAACCAGGACTAAATACAAAGGCTCTCATTTTCTGTGGAAATAAAGAGAAAACCTCTTCTTCAAAGTAGCATATATTTTGATTTCAATGTTAAAGTCAACTAATTTTCCAAATATATATGTTGGATTAATCCAGTGGCATTTATAATAAAATGGCTTTTATTATCTTTTACTACTTCATTTTCAGTCAAAAAACTTAAAGACAAGACAATAACATACAGTATCCAAACACTCTTTGTAATTTTCATCTTTATGTAGCTCATTATTATTTTTTACTCTGTTTCTTTTTTGAGGGCATTCTCTATCCTTTTTCTTTTCTCTCTCAAGCTAACATTATATATATATATTTTAACATACTCTAAACCATTTAGAGTTTTTTTTTAATCTGTCTTTACTGTATATTTCTCATCTTTTCCTGTTTGTGACCACACCTTTGCTTGGCTAGGGTGGCTGACTCCACTCATCTCCCTCTATTTCTTTGTTTTTTATTATAACTTTAATCTTCCAAGGTGTGGCTAAGGATTAAAGGCTTTACATGGGTGGCTGGCTGGCTCCACCCAACTAGTCTAGCTTCATAGGATTTTACTTTTTAGCAGAGGCACTGTTAGGACCCACAGTTACCACTCTGGGGAATTTTAGGGTCTATATAATCACCAACTAAAGAACTGTTGTCTGTTGCTCATGAACTCCATTTAAGTATTTGGCACCAGGGCCTCTTAAAAGACTCATAAGTGTTTTGCCTCTAAAGCTGAATTAGGAAGCCTTTCTTAAAATAGCCATGCCTCTGATTGCCTCCAGTAAACAGGACTTCCCCCCCCAAAAAAATGCTGCTGCTATTAAGAAGGAGTCTTTGACTCTGTTCCCTTTTTGTCTATACACACAGAAAGCTTAAATCCATCATATTAAGCTTGTTGCTTACATCTAAGTTCCTGTGAGACTGCAGGAACCAGCCATATTTCAGTTTAGGTGTACTCCAAAAGCCTGTCATTTTGTAGCTCAAGCTCTGACACCATACCAGGAACTGTCTGTACCACAGTTCAAGTGAGAGACACAACTTGGAAGCTTCTTTTGGCTTCAATTCTGTGCTCTAGAAATGTTTTTAATCATTCTAAAGCTTTATATGGGTGTATTTTACCCACACTGGTAAACCATTTGCAATATTAAATTTCTGGCCCAGACTTTCAGGCCTAGCCCTGAGATTCAGACCCATTTGCAGCCCCATTGCCACTTAGCACCAAATAATCACACAGAGGCTTATATTTTTGTGCTTGCTGATTGACGAGGCATATAATTTGCTAACACTTAACTTTTAAACTAACTCATGATTCTTACCTTGTTCAGCCATGTCGTTTGGTATCTTTTCTCAGAGCATCATAGTTGTCCTCTGCATCTGCTGGGTTCTCTGGCATCTCTGTGGCATCTCTACTCTGCTCTTCTTGTTCCTAGAGTTTTTTAAGTCTGGTAGCCCCAGCCACACTTCCAGTCTGCCTTCAGCCAATCAGCATTTTGACAATTATTTACAATGCAACTACTACACTGCCCCCCCTACCCCTGGCACCTACAGAGGTCAGGGACCAACCCACAAGGTTGATCCTAATGCTATTTGACAGATGGATGTGACACATTATATATCATTTGGAAATTTGAGCTATGTGTATGTACTAATTGATACTCATCCTATGTTCATGTTTGCAATCTGGAGAAAAGGCTTTCAACATTATAAAGGCAATTAAGTCAGCTGTGCTAGTCATGGAAGTCCCCTGGGCCATTAAAACTGACAATGGCCCTGTTTATGTGTCACAACAGTTTAATGCATTCTTAGGCTCCTGGAAGATATCTCACATAATAGTCATCCTTTACAACTACAAAAACAAGTCATTGTGGAGAGAGCTAATAGAACTATTAAGGAGCTCTTAGCAAAGAAATTATCACCAAAAGCTAAGAGAGATCCTAACTTAGCTTTGATGGAAGTTCTCTTTCACATTAACTTCCTCAGCTTTGATGAAGCTGGTTTGAACCTGGTATATATAAGCACTGGGCATATTTGCCTAGGGATATACCACTGCCGTTTATCAGGTAGAGAGAGATTTCATTTTGCTCCAATAGCAGTCACCTGCCCCTGCTAACCCAAGGGTATGCTTTTTCCCTCAGGATGTTACAATACAGATATGGGTATTCTCCAGAGATATTTGTCCAGCAATGGATCAAAAACTTTGGCTATAGAAGCACTTGTTTGATTCAGCTTGTTCCCAGAAGCCTCATCATTGCTTCTGTGCCATCTTGGCCCCTTTCCCCAAGGGGAAAAGAAAGACCCTGAGTATAGAGGCAACACACTTCATACATGCACAATAAGTAAATGTAAAAATAAAAAATAAGTTTTAAAAAAGAAGTGCTGAGAATGGGCATGTGTCTTAGTCAATGTTCTATTTCTGTGAAGAGACACCATGACCATGGCAACTCTTCTAAAAGACAGTATTTAATTGGGCTTGCTTACAGTTTTAGAGGTTTAGTCCATTATCAATGTGCCAGGAAGTGTAGGGGTACACAGGCAAACATGATGATGAAGGATTTGCAGGAAGCAAGAAGAGAGAGTCTTGAACTTGGCTTGGTCTCCTGAAACCTCAAAAACCTACCCCCAGTGACATAGTTCCTCTAAATATTCCTCTAGGCATGCCAACTAATACTTCCAAATAGTGTCACTCCCTAAGCATTAAAATATATCAGCCCATGGATGGGCATTCTTAGTCAAACCACTAGAAAGAACATAGTTGCCTACTTCCTTATTTTTGGGGAAATACTTTGTTTTTCTACATTTAGATTATTTTTGGCCATAGTTTTGTCACATATAGCATTTACTATGTCACATTTCTTCTTTTTCTAGCATCCTTAGGCATTTTGCCTGAAGGAGTGTTTAAATTTTGTTGAGAAACTTCTCTGAATCTAGTGAAATAACTATGGGATTTTATTTCTTATTCTTGTAGTAAGAAGTTTCTGGCTTGTTGGGCCAGGCCTAGCCCAGAGGTCCAGACTGCCCATAGATGCTTAGTCCCAATAATCGCACAATGGCTTATCTTAATTACAAACTGTTTGACTTATGGCTTAGCCTTATTAGCAGCTAGCTCTTACAATTTAACCCATTTCTCTTAGTCTATGTCTTACCACATGGCTTTAATTGTGTTTCTTTACATCTTGCTTTCTGAGTAGCTGCTCACAGCATCTCTGAGTGACTCTGTCCTCCTTCTTTATCTATGCTTAAATTTCTGAACCTACCTATAAGATGGCTTGCCATAGGCTAAAACAGTTCCTCTATTATCCAATGGTAATTCACAGCATACAGAAAGACATCCCACAACAGATTCTATTTAGGTCCTATATTACAATTCACATTTCTGGAATGACCACTCATTATTCCTAGAGTGTATTCTTCAAGCTGTACTGGAATGTGTTTTTCTTATAAGTCTTAAGGGTGAAGATCTTTCTTTTGTTGACAATTTACATAGAATATTTAAATTATACTACTTAAAGCATAACATTAATTTATATTAAAAAATCCACAAATTTTCTCAAATGCAAATTTGGTATTCTGTGACAACATTAGACAACTGGCAAGATTCAATCAAGCTTAATCTTTCCATTTCAGATGTTAATATGCTAGTTTCAATCCTTTCAAGTGCATAATTGCATGGATCTAATTGTCTTCTGTTATCTTTTGAAAGAAATTACTAACATATGTAAGCATGTCCTCAGCTGTCATTGTCTTGTTTGTCACATAAAGATGATGATGCATTTTGAAATGTTTTTTTCAGAATAAATTTGGCATTGTGCTGATTTTACAAGTCAATCCTTTTGTTTTTATTTCCAGCTTCATCTGCTTTAGGCTTGTAAGCAAGATGCTTATAAGGAAAAACAGCCAAGTCAACACTTACTCACATACTAGGGCTTAAAGGCTTTTCTTTTTTCCTTCCTTCTTTTTATTCCTATGCTGGGGATAGAACCCAGGGCACTGGACAATTCTAGCAAGTGCTTTACCACTGAACTATATTCTGAGACTGATTAAGTAATTTTTAAGGGTATGGTTAAACTTCTTAGAAACTGAATCAGTGACAAAACCCTAACAACTAGTCAATACCTACTCATTTTATCACCTGACTCTGCCATCTATCATCTACTTATCTTGGAAATTACATGGTTTTCAATTCTATATTTTTAATCAAATTCAAGGCAACCTAAATCAACTTGTCAATGAATAAATAATTTAAAAAGTTTTTGGTAATAATGTTTTATGCACTTTTTGACTTTTAACTAAGAAGTAATAAAAGTAAAAAAGAGTAATATTTGCATAAGAAAATAAATGACATCCCTAGTACTACTTATTTAGTTGAACAGGATTTCTCAAGCCTTCTATGTGCCATAGGAAAACAGAAGTAGAGCTGATGTTGTCTTCTGTTAATTTTTACCAGTAACAGACATAAGTATACAAACTGATTTTAAAAAGATACATCTTACTGCTGAGTAGTATCCATTGTGTAGATGTACCACAGTTTGTTAATCCATTCTTCAGTTGAGGGACATCTAGGTTGTTTCCAGGTTCGTGCTATTACAAATAATGCTGCTATGAACACAGTTGAGCTAATACCTTTGGAGTGCAAATGTGCCTCTTTAGGGTATACACCCAGAAGTGGTATTGTTGGGTCCTTGGGGAGATTGATTCACAATTTTCTGAGAAATCGCCATATTGCATTCCAAAGTGGCTGAACAAGCTTACACTCCCACCAACAATGGAGGAGTGTTCCCCTTGCTCTGCATCCTCTCCAACATAGGCTGTCATCTGTGCCTTTTATCTTAGCCAATCTAACAGGTGTTAGGTGGTATCTCAAAGTTGTTTTGATTTGCATTTCTCAGATGGCTAAAGATGACGAGCACTTTTTCAGGTGCCTTTCAGCCATTCGTAGTTCCTCTGCTGAGAATTCCCTTTTTAGATCTGTACCCCATTTTTTGATTGGGTTACTCAAGGTTTTGGGCTCTAGATTCTTGAGCTCTTTATATATCTTAGAGATCAGTCCTCTATCACTTGTATGGTTTGTAAAAAAACTTTTCCCATTTTGTAGGCTCTCATTTTGTCCTATTGACAGTGTCCTTGGCTTTACAGAAGCTTCTTAGCTTCAGGAGATCCCACTTATTGATTGTTGTTCTTACTGTCTGTGCCACTGGTGTTATATTTAGGAAGTGGTGGCCTGTGCCAATTTGTAGAAGTGTATTTCCCACTTTCTTTTCTATCAAGTTCAAAGTGAACTCATTTTACTGTTTTTCTTGATAAATACAAAATAAATAAAGGAGGAAAAAAAGAAGCTCTAAAATAAATAAAGATATTTTTTCACTACTAAACAACGTGATGTCAAGTTTATATATATATACATATATTATATATATATATAAAACTGCAGGTTATGGAATTCTTTTTTGGATATGGTATTCTCTATGGAGTTCAATGTTTTAAACATTTAATACAATGACAAAACATCTCTGAAGAGTTGAGTAAGTGTAAGATGTAGGCAAAGTAATAGGAAGTTCCATTAATGAATATAGGTTCAGAAATACAATTGAATGTCATATTGATTCTACTGGGTTATGTCTTGGCTGCAGACAGAAAAATTTATAATAGTGTTATTTAATATCTCTTTGAATATAACCTTGAAAAAATTCAGAATTTTAATACAAACAAATTTTTAGGACTTGAGAGATGATTTATATTAGGATACTTCAAAAGGAAAGAGATGTTCTAAAAGAAGATAGTTTCATTTCATTCGCTTGTTTTTAAAAGAATAAAAATGAAGAAATTTAAATAGCAGTATTCATCTATTTCTAGTCTGAAGAAGTAATGTGAATAACTATTTCAAGATCAAGCAGCCATGACTAGGTGAGAATCAATTAAATTTATATTCATAGTTTGCTTCTGTTTGGTGTATGTTTCAAATGGTTTTATTAACTGATTTCCTATTTTAGGAGGAACCAAGGTAAAATGCTTTTGCTATGATCAGAAAGCAAAAAAAGTCAATTACCATACACTGATACTTCCTATTTTCAGAGTCAAATTAACTCACTTATCAGTGTAGATTCACCACAGAGATGAAAATTAATAAAGAGACAATCAATGTGTCACTTGAAATATTTGCCATTGTAGAAACCATGGAAAAATAAATAATTTGATTTTCCATTAAAAAAAGATACATCTGTTCATTCAGTTTAATTTTCTAATAGAACTACTAGGCTTTAAAAATATTTATCAGAATTCACTGTATATTTATGTTGGGTACCAAAATCTATATAACTTATAAAATCCAAGCAGACATGGCATGCATATTCCAGCTTTTAAGTACTTGGTCATGAATTTCTAAGTAAACAAAGGATGACATGTAAAGCCCACAGGAGTATGTATTTAATTATGTTCCAGAAAACTGGCATTTATAATATGATGGAAAGTTTTTTGCGGATGTTTAAACTTGTGATAAAAATTTGAGTATCAAGTGCTGTCTGCAGAATCCCAGAGCACTCAGGAGCAGGGGCAGGTAAATTCTGCCCCTGACCACATCCACAGCTCCTGCTGAGGGAATTTGCACGGCTCCCCGCCATGACCTCGAACTGAGCGAACTAACTACAGGGGTCTCTGAAGGGCAGATTCAGACCCCGCCCAGAGGTGAGGAGGGGTCACCAGGCCTCAGCGCCTATATCCCAGCCTGGGAGGGATAGTTGAGCTCCCATTGCATGGCTACCCACCACGACCGCAAACTGAGCAAACCAACAACTGCAGGAGTCTCTGAAAAACAGAATCAGACCCTGACCAGAGAGGTGAAAGGAGGTGCACAAGCCCGAGTGCCACAACTGACCAGGAGCCACCTAATCGTGAACCATTGAAGCCATGGGCAAACGTGAGTGCAAAAACTTACATAATAATACAAAGAACAACAAGGTAACACCAGAAGAAAGTGGCGATCTTACAAATACAAGACCTGAACTGAGCAATGAAGAGGAAACAGATGGAAGCAACACCAAAAATTCCTTTTTGATGATCATCAAAGCTCTCAAAGAAGATACGAAAAATAGCCTTAAAGAAATAGAAGAAAATACAAACAAAAAAATTGGAAGAGATGAACAAATATATGAAAGAAACATACCAGGAATTAAAAGCTGAAATAGAAGCAATAAAAAAAGGCACAAAATGAGGCAAAGATGGAAATAGAAAATCTGAAGAAAAAAGCTGGAATCACAGATACAAGCATAACCTGTAGAGTTGAAGAGATGGAAGATAGAATCTCTGAAGTGGAAGACTCAGTAGCTCAAACAGATATATCAGTCAAAGAAAACAGTAAAATTAAAAAACCCATAACTCAAAATGTTCAGGAAATCCAGGACACCATGAAAAGACCTAATCTGAGAATAATAGGAATAGAAGAAGGAGAAGAATACCAGCTCAAAGGCACAGATAATGTTTTCAATAAAATCATAGAAGAAAACTTCCCTAACCTGAAGAAGGAAATGCCTATAAAGATACAAGAAGCTTACAGAACACCAAATAGATATGACCC
>PVIH01030353.1:0-12306 GCA_004025045.1 Sigmodon hispidus | reverse complement strand
CTATGATTTTATTGAAAACATTATCTGTGCCTTTGAGCTGGTATTCTTCTCCTTCTTCTATTCCTATTATTCTCAAATTAGGTCTTTTCATGGTGTCCCAGATTTCCTGAACATTTTGAGTTATGGCTTTTTTAGTTTTACTATTTTCTTTGACTGATATTTCTATTTGAGCTACTGAGTCTTCCACTTCCGAGATTCTATCTTCCATCTCTTGAACTCTGCTTGTTATGCATGTATCTGTGGTTCCAGCTTTTTTCTTCAGATTTTCTATTTCCAACTTTGCCTCATTTTGTGCCTTTTTTATTGCTTCTATTTCAGCTTTTATTTCAGCTTTTAGTTCCTGGCATGTTTCTTTCATAGATATGTTCATCTCTTCCAATTTTTTGTTTGTATTTTCTTCTATTTCTTTAAGGTTTTTTTCATATCTTCTTTTAGAGCTTCGATGATCATCAAAAAGGAATTTTTGGTGTTGCTTCCTTCTGTTTCCTCTTCATTGCTCAGTTCAGGTCTTGTATTTGTAAGATTGTCACTCTCTTCTGGAGTTACCATGTTGTCCTTTGTATTATTATGTAATTTTTTGCACTGACGTTTCCCCATGGCTTCAGTGGTTCACGATTAGATGGGTCCTGGTCAGTTGTGGCTCTTGGGTTTGTGTGCCTCCTGTCACCTCTCTGGTCAGGGTCTGAGTCTGTCCTTCAGAGACCCCTGCAGTTGTTGGTTCACTAAGTTCGAGGTGGCGATGTGTAGCCATGCAAATTCCCTCAGCAGGAGCTGTGGGTATGGTGACCAGCAGAGATTATCCGCCACTGCTCCAGAGTGCTCTGGAACTCTGCAGACAGCACTTTGTCCGGGAGCGGAACCGGAAGCTATGAGAGCTCAACTCTCCCTCCCAGGCTGGGATATAGGCGCTTGGGCCTGGTGACCCCTCCTCACCTCTGGGCGGGGTCTGAGTCTGTCCTTCAGAGACCCCTTCAGATGTTGGCTTGCTGAGTTCGAGGTGGCAGTGGGTAGCAGTGCAACTTCCCTCAGCAGGAACTGTGAGTATGTTGACTGGCAGAGTTTATCCACCCCTTGCTCCAGAGTCCAGATTGTGGATTAATGGAATCAAATTGAGGATCTGAGCATTAATCCAAAAACTTATTAACACTTGATCTTTGACAAATAATCCCAAAATATACAATGGAAAAAGTATTTTTAACAAATGGTGTTGGCATAGCTGGATGGTAGTGTGCACAAAAATGCAAATAAATCCAAGCCTGTCATCCTGCACAAAACTCAAATCCGAATGGATCAAAGACCTCAACTAAATCCAGCCACTGTGAACTTGATAATAAAGAAATGGGGAAACACCCTCCAAGGAATGGGCACAAGTGACCACTCCCTAAATATAACATCAGTAGCACAGACACTAAGAACAACAATCAATAAGTCAACCTCCTGAAACTGAGAAGCTTCTGTAAAGGAAACAGTCAATAGCACAAAACAACATCCTACAGAATAGGAAAAGATTTTCATCAGCAGTACAAGTGACAGAGGACTGATCTCTAAAACATATAAAAAACTCAATAAACTATAGCACAAGACCTTTAATAACCCAATCAAAATCTGAGGTTCAGAAATAAAAATGGGAATTCTCACCAGAAAATTATGAATGGCTGAAAGGCACCTGAAAATGTGCTGGACATCTTTAACCATCAGAGAAATGCAAATCAAAACAAACTTGAGATACCACCTGACACCTGTCAGATTGGCTAAGATAAAAGACACAAATGACCACCTAGGCTGGAGAGGATGCGGAACAAGGGGAACACTCCTCCATTGTTGTTGGCAGTGTAAGCTTGTTCAGTCACTCTGGAATGCAGTATGGCAGTTTTTCAGAAAACTGGGAATCAGTGTTCCAAAGGATCCAGCAATACCACTTCTGGGCAGATATCCTAAAGTTGCACATTTGCACGCCTAAAGCATTAGCCAAACTAGGTTCATAACAGAATTATTCATAATAGCAAGAGCCTGGAAATAACCTTGATGCCCGTCAACTGAAGAGTGGATTAATAAACTGTGGTATACTCTCGCGCTTGGGGTTAGGTTCCGGCGACATGGCTAAATGCACCAAGAAGGTTGGAATCATCGGAAAATATGGGTCCCGCTATGATGCCTCCCTCCAGAAAATGGTGAAGAAAATTGAAATCACCCAGCACGTCAAATATACCTGCTCCTTCTGTGGTAAGATCAAGATGAAGAGACGAGCCGTTGGCATGTGGCACTGTGGTTCATACACGAAAACAGTGGCTGGTGGGGCCTGGACCTACAACACCACTTCTGCTGTCACAGTGAAGTCTGCCATCAGGAGACCTAAGGAGCTCAAAGACCAGTAGAGTGCTACCGTTTGAGACCTGCCTGTCCTCTAATAAATGGGTTAATTTACATAAAAAATAAACTGTGGTACATGTACACGATGGAATACAACTCAGCAATAAGGAAAAAATGATATCCTAAAATTTGCAGGCAAATGGATGGATTTGGAGTATATCCTCCTGAGCTAGGTATCACAAACCCAGAAAGATAATCCTAGGATGTGCTCACTCATCAGTGGACCCTAAACAAAAGCAATAATCAAAACATGTCCAAGCTGCAATCCAAAAACTCTTTACAGATTGGGGTCTGAAATACCTTGGACTGGCACCTTGGATCACACTCCCTCAAGAGGAGCACCTGACCCAGTCTTGATGTTGTGGTGAAGAAAATGGATTTGCTAGGAGTAGATGCTGAACTAATCCATATTGGGACTTAGTGACATCCCACCCTTGCTGAAGAGGAGATAAAGAGATGTGGAGAAGAGAGAGTGACTGAAAGTGGTTGGAGGGAGAAGGGAGCTTGACCAGGAATATACATGAATAAAAAACACGATTTTATTCATAAAAATAAATTATTAATAAAAATTAAACACAATAATTATCAAAATTCAGACTCCTTGTATATTTTCCACTTTTATGTAGCTTATTATATTTATATTACTCAATGTCTCTTCTTTAGGACTTCATCTTTTTTCCTTTCTTTCCCAGCATACATATTCTTTTTCACCAATGTTGTAACGCATTTAAATGTATTCTCCATCTTAATCTGTTTTATGGCATTTCCTTAAATCATTTTCTAACCAGAAGACATTAAAATGCTAGAATGTGATACATTGTTTTGGCTATTCTACAGCTTTTCAACATGGTGGAAGTGCCAGAGCCATGCTTACCTTCTCAATTCTAGCAAGCAATATTAAATAATGTGAAACAATTTACCATTCCAACTCAGGAGAATCATAGAGTCCATACTGTCATCAAATAGAGAATCACCACCTACTGCTCACTCCTTTAAGCATTTAGCAGCAGAGACTTTAAAAGAGCCACACAGTTTTTGCCAATAAAGCAGAATCAGGAAGCTTCTCTTAAAAGAAGCTGCGTTTCTGCTCACTGCCAGCAAAAAAAGCTGACCCAAGAAAATGCTGCCACTAAGAAGCCTTCTTTGACTTTATTCCCTTTTTGTTCAATATAAACAGAAACCTTAAATTGATCATAGGCAGCTTGATGCTTATATCGAATCTGGAAACCTACCTAGATGCAGCTATAGCTGCTTGGCCCAAGCCTAGTGCCCTTTTGTAGCTCAACCCCACACACAACTCACTTCAGAGATACAACTCAGAAGCTACTTTTGGCTCTGTCTTTGTGCTCTAGAACCCTTTTGAAGCTTTCTCAGGCTTTCTGTGTGTGTTTGGCCCCACATTGGGATGCCATCTGTAACATGAGGTTTCTGGTGCAGACTAGCCTCTCAGAGAAGACCAAGATATTTATATTAATTACATCCTGCTTGGCCTATGTCTAAGGTATATTTCTAGCTAATTCTTTCATCCTAATTAAACCCATTTCCATTAATCTGTCCTGCCACCTGGCCCATGGCTTATCTATTATTTTCCTATGTCTTGATTTTTGTGCTGTTGAATTGTGTCTCTCTAACTCCACCCTTCTTCTCCTACCTATGCCTTGATTTCCCATGTACTCCTATAGTGCCTGACAAGGGCTGAAACAGTTCCTTTATTTCACAGCATACAAAGACACTCCCACATTACAGAGGAGTAGACAGCAGGAAACAATCAGCCCAGAGGAGAAAACAATAAAATTTAAACAAAAAGAACAAATATATGGTTCTATGAAAAGTTAAACAAGGTAGGAATGCAAAAGAATAGAGAGAGAATATATGAATTAATAAAATCAGAAATAAAAAAGGGGACATAACAACAAACCCCAAGGAAATATACATCTACAGCAATAGGGAAGAACACAAGATTAATTGAAAAATAATAGCCTTCTTGTGTGAAAATGATAAACTTGCTAAAATCAAAATCAGGGAAACATTACTCTTTTCAACAACCACAAATAATATAAAATATCTTGAGGTAACTCTAATCAAACAAGTGTAAGACCTGTATGAGAAGAACGTTATGTCATTGTAGATAAAAATGAAGAAATAAGAAAATAGAAAAACTTTCCATGCTCTTTGACTGTAAACATGACAATCTTACCAAAGGCAAACTACAGATTCAATGAATTGCCCCTCAAAATCCCAACACAATTCTTCACAGACTTTGAAAGAACATTACTCAAATTCATCTGGAAAAACAAAAAACCCAGAATTGCCAAAAGAATCCCGTACAGTAAAGGAATCTCTGGAGGCATCACCATCCTAGACTTCAAGCTATAATAATAAAAACAGCTTGGTGTTGGGATGAAGAACAGATACGTGGATCAATGGAATTTAATCAAAGACTCTGACATTAATCTATAAAACTATGAACACCTGATTTTTGAAAACTAAGCCAATATTATAGGATAAAAAACCATCTTTTATAAATGGTGCTGGCATAACTGAATGGTAAAGGTATGCAGAGCCAGGTATGTAGAACAATACAAATAGATCCATATGTATTACCTTGCACAAACTCAACTCCAAGGGGATCAAAGACATCGGCATAAATCCAGTTACATTGAACCTAAGAAGTAAAGGTTGGAAATAGCCTTGATTGTGTTGGCAAAGAAAATGACTTCCTAAATATAACACCAGTAACACAGACATTGGGTGCTAATTAATTAATGGAGCCTCCTGAAAGTAAGAAGCTCTGTAAAAAAAAAGGACATGGTCAATAATATAAACCAACTACCTACAGTTTTCAAAAATACCTTTACCATCTTATCTTCTAACAGAGGTCTGACTCTAAAATATATAAAGGACTCTAGAATCTAGATGTCAAAAAACTAATACAATTTAAAATGAGGTACAAATCAAAACAGAGAAGTGTCAACAGAAAAATCTCAAATGGCCAAAAGACACTTAAAGAATTACTCAGCTTCCATAGTCATCAAGAAAATGCAAATTAAAGAAAACCCATTGAGTATTCCTTTTGCTCCACAATCTCTCCAGCATAGGCTGTCATCTACGTCTTTTATCTTAGCCAATCTGACAGGTGTAAGTTGGTATCTCAAAGTTGTTTTAATTTGCATCTTTCTGATGCTAAAGATGTCCAGCACTTTTTCAAGTACCATTCAGCCATTTGTAATTCTTCTGAAGACTTTCAAAAAGAAAACAAAGGCAAAGTATGTCCTAGCTGCAAACAACAACCACTAACCAGCTTGGGATCTGAAACACCTTGGACTAGTGCCTTGGAGGCCATTCCTTCCAGAGGAACACCTGAGCCAGTCTTGATGTTGGAGTGACAAAAGCGATTCGGGTGTGAGTTTATGCTGAACTAAGCCACACTGAGACCTTGGGACCTCCTTCCCATGCTGGGGAGGAGATAAATTATGGAGAGAAGAGAGAGTGACTGGGATGAGGTGAAGGGGAAAGGGAGTTTGAACAAGGGGATACATGGATAAAAAATATGCCTTCATTCATAATAATAAAAATAAATGAAACAGAAAAAACCCCACTGAAATGCCATCCTATACCTGTCAAAATTGCTAAGATCAATAACACTGATGACAGCCTATGCTGAAGGGAATGTGGATCAAGGGCAACACTCCTCAATTATTATTGGAAATTTAATCTTGTGTAGCCTATTTGGAAATCAGAATGGCAGTTTCTCAGAAAACTGGAAATCAATCTATCTGTTAATCTAGTAATATTACTCTTGGGCATATTCCCAAGGATGCACATTAATACCACAAGACTATTTACTCAACTATTTGTAACTACTAGAAAGGAAAAACAACCTGGTTGCCCCTCTATGAAAGAATGGACAATAAAAATGTGTTTTAATTTTTACAGTATGGAAAAAATTTAGTAACATTACATAATGGAGTACTACTCAACAGTCAAAAAACAACATTATGAAATTTGCAGGCAAAGAAGTAGAAAAAAACACCCAGAGTGAGGTAACATAGACCCACAAAGGCAAATACAATATGTACTTACTCAGAAGTAGAAATTAGACATAAAACAAAGGATAACCATGGTATTATCCATAACCTCAAAGCATTTAAGTAACAAGAAGAATCCAAGAGTGACATTTATGAATCTCCATGAGAAGTCAAAATAGATAAGATATCCTGAATAAATTTGGAGCATGGGTGGAGAGGGTATGGGGAAGTGAGGAGAGAACATGAAATAATGGAATAGTTTAGTTGTGGGAAGAACAGAGAGGGAGATTAATAAGCCAGCAATCTTAATATAGGGGGACATTTGGAGGTTAGAGAGAAACCTGGTTCTAGGGAAATATGCAGGAATCCATGAGAATGACCTCAGCTAAAACTCCAAGCAATAGTAGAGAGGGTGCCTGCTCTAACCTTCCCCTGTGATCAAATTTATGAGCACTCTAATTGTCATCATAAAACCTTCATTCATCATCTGATGGAAGAAGATGCAGAGATCCACTGCTAAGAACTGGGACAAACTTCCAGTCCAGTCAATAAGAGGAAAAGGGGAATAAATGAGCAAAAATTTCAAGATTCTGATGGGGAATCCCACAGAGATTCTGACCCTCACTATTGGGAGCTCAAAGTCTTTGGAATGACAGCTGGGGAACCTGCGTGTTCTTAGACTAGGCACTCTGAACCTGAATAGCAGTTGAGTGGCTTGAGCAGTATATGGGGCCTCTAGCATTTAACCAAGACTTATTCCTAGTGCATTAATTGCCTTTTTGGTGCACATTCAGTGTAGAGAGATTTCTTTTTAGCCTTGATTCAGGAGGGAGTAGATTGGTTCTGTCTTTAGTTTATATGCCAACCTTTCTCTGAGAAGAGGATGAGCAAGTGGGGTGGAATTTGCGGGTTGTGAGGTGGGAAGGGAGGGAAAACTGTGGCTGTTTTGTAAAAACAAAATCTTTTAAATAAAAAAAAATTAAAAAAATATAGCCAGTATCTTAAGATAAACAATTTCTTAGAAGTGTGACATAGGATTATGGTTCCTCAATTTTTCTTGTATTCTCAAGGATTTTATAGATTTCTGTTCATATAATATGATGTCTTTTGATCATATTTCTTTTTATCCCACATAACTTATAAAATATTTTTATATCGTCTTAAACTACCCACCCAGTATTCAAGTTCTTGCTCATCCTTCCCTCCTCTGTTCATAAAAATTCTAGTTTATGTCAACTAATTTTGGTATGGAGCCTTCTGTAGAGTGCTGTGAATACTACTGGTCACACAACCAATGTACCTCTGCCTTTCACAGTCCCTAGCAAATATCAATATATTTTTGATAACAGTGGGACTATGTAATCAGCTCACACTTGAAACTCCTGCTTGTATTTGCCTGGCTTGAGTTTATATTCGTATGTATATTGGCCATGTTATTTCCAGAAAACATTTTCTTGAATTCACCCACAGTCTTATAATCTTCCCACCTCTTTTTCCATGAAGAATCTTGAACCTTCAAGAGTGGTTGTAACATACACACTCTACATAATGTGCAGAACCTTCCAAATCTTTCAATATCCTGCACAATTGCAAGTTGTGAGTTTTGATTAATTACCTTGAACTCCAAAATACAGGCTCAATAATGAGGGGTAAGAAATTCTCTAATCAGTATTAATGCAATGCCACTAACACTTGTTTTATTGTTATTTTTATTTAGCAGAGTAATAGTAGAAGGTCTTACTTCTGGTGCCTATAACAAATATGGTAATATTATTTTAGCCTAGTTAAAATAGTTAAATATGTGTGATGTCTCAATGAAATGCCCTTAACTAGAGTCAGGAAGTGGTTATTAACACCAGCATCATTCATACTATGAGTGTACTAGGAGCCATGTTCTGCAAGGGAAGATATTATAGTAGTTTACATGTTACACGACTCAATGAGACCAATGATTGCATTTCCTACCCCGTAGATGCCTATTGTCTTTAAGCTCTCTGAACTCTAGTCTAAGGTGGTGCAGTTTCCAAGCCAGTATCTACTTTAACTCTTCATGTTCATAGCTGAAGTATGTCGTGTCATAAGCAGCAGGGTCTTATCAATACATATTAGAGTATACTCAAGAGTAATGGCAATATCTCACATTATGTGCAAGTCTATGAGACCACATTGGTCAACAAAATGATAACTATTCCTGGTATAGACTTTTTACTTTTTTACATGGTCTGTCTGTTTGAACTATTGCTACCTCATTATAGACTATAACCACTTTAATTCTTTTTATGTATGTTTATACTCTAGGAATTTATACTGTATTAGGTTTCCATATAGGTTTTTTCACGAGGCTCTTTATGTTATTTGTCCTTCTGTATGTAACTCCTCCAAAATTTGTTCCTATCCTTCACTTAATTTCTTCATATTTCATTTCTCACTTTTCCTCTTTAAAGAACTATATTCTATTTCCCCTTGTTTCTCCCTCTCCTCCTTAATATCACCTTAATAATATTCTGAACTCTGGTGAGGATTTCAAATCAAACTTATGTGGAGATTAAAAGCTGTTTTACACATACTGAAAAGAACATGTGATGTTTGTCTTCCTGGGTTTTATTATCACACTTAGAGTGATTGCTATAGTCTAATCCCTTTGCTTGTGAATATCATAATTTCTTAAGAATAAAAATTTTCCATGATATAAGTGCATAATACTTTTACTATATACTCATCAGTTCATGGATATCTAAACTATTTTATTTTTTATGCATTCTGAACAGAGCAGGTATAAAACTTGATGAGCAAAGGTGTCAATTGTAAGGTATCAGTCACTTAGGTATACACCCCAAATAGGTATGGCTAGAGAATAAAGTAGACTGATTTACAATTTCTTGGGTAATCTCTATCCTGATGTGTGTAATGGTTGTAGCAGTGTGATTCCATACAAACAATGAATAATTGCTTCACATTCTGCACACTTTCACCAGAATTTACTGTCATTTGAACTTATTTTTATTATTTCTTGGTCATTATAAATTTGTGACATTAATTATGAATGTAGTTTTAAGTTGTGTTCCTCTGATATCTAAAGTAATTTAATACATTTTCAAATTTTCATCTTTCATCAGTGTTTGACCTTTTGATAACTTTGTGTTTAGTTCCTTTTCTAATTTTTAATTCAGTTACTTATTTACTGGATATTTGTTTTTTCAGTTATTTTATATTATAGACACTAACTTTTTGTCAGATGTAACAATCAAAGTTTTTTCTCTTTCAGTATGGAGTTTCTGTACTAAAATGATGATGTTTACTACTGCAGAAATTGATACTGATTCCTATAATACTGGCTTACTGTGTTCTTTTGTCAGCAGTAAATAAAGATTCACTTTTGTGAAAATTCTCACCATGATTTATTGTTTATTTACTGAATGACTGCCATTTTGTCTCAAATAGTAAAGAATCTGAAGAAAGTTGTAATATGTGTTTATCAGACACATAGAGAGGCTCAATACCTTATTTTTGTTTATGATTTTCATTTGAATTTTTGATAAATGACTGCTTCTTCACTTTATCCATTTCATAGCTTGAAATAAAAATGTATTGAAAATACTTTAGATTTTTACTTGATTCAGTCAGAGTCAACTTGACATAAGAGTCATTAAGCAAAAGGAGTCACCATAGAGAAAATGATTCTTTAGTTATGTCTATACATAAGTATTTAGTGAATTTTCTTAACTAATAGCTTTAGTTGTATTCCATAACACTGGGAATTGTATCAGCTCTGTGCAGGTGGTCCTAAATAGTATGACAAAGTAGGCTGAGCATGCTCTATGAAACAAGCCAGTAAGCAGCACCCCTCCATTGCTTTTGCCTCCAGTTCTGAGTTTCTGCCCTTGCTTTCCTTTATTATGGACTACAAATGTAAAGTAAATAAATTCTATCTTGAGTAGTCTTGGTCTTGTTTTCAATTCTCAGAAGAAAATTCTAAGTAAGACATAACCATAGGAATTTTCACATAAGCCTATAACAATTCATAAAATAATATTAATGGCTAACAAGAACTTCATTAAATTATAAAGCTTGTGTATATGGAAAAAGCAGTGAATTTAGTAAAGGAACATTTTATAGGTTGTGAAAAAACAATTTTTGCTGGATATCTGACATACATTAATAGCTAAAAATGTATAAAGAACTCAGTAAAGTTAAACGAGAATGCAAACAATTCAATCCACTTCAATCAAGAAATAGGTTATTTATGTTTTATGTGCCTATATATATATATATAAATATTTTTAGCATTGTCCAGTAATTTCTGGCTTTTAACATGGGTGTTCTGGGACTGCACTCATGTTACAAGCTTGCACAATAAAGCATCTCTCAATGTAGTCATCTTGGCAGGCATAACACAATTTGATTTTTTTCTTGTTGGTTGGTGAATTTCCCTAACACACATAATGTATTTTGATCAACCCTATTTGTCATTCCTTCCTAAATTTTTTCCTACAACTTTCTGTGTTTTTTTTTTAAAGTACCCTGAATTTACTTACTACTTTCTTAATGTACCTGGATCTAGCATCATCCATTGGAACACTGATTGCCCCTCAGAAGAACAATGCCCATAGTAAATGGACAAACTGTCTCCCACTGCATCATGAATTGTTTGTCATGTAGGGCTGAGAATTCATGATCCCAAAACCCAACTACTGGGGAAGTTTTTATATCTTGACTTGTCCAGGTCTTGTGCATGCATTCACAGCTGCTTTGAATTCAGTCATGCAGCACTGTCACTTCTGGAAAATAATTTTTGCTGCTTCCTTCCCCTACCTCTGCCCCTGACATTGTATTTGCTACTCATTTATAATGACCTCTGCTCTATAGATTTAGTAGATGTGTCACTAGTGTATGCATAGATTATTATTCTATGTTTGATTATCTATTGTTTCAGAATTAACTGCCGTGTACTGACAAAAGAAACATCTATGATGAGAGTTGAGAGCTACACTAATTAATGAGCATCATAATGACAACTTGGGAAGAAGTTTATTACTATGTCGATTTAAAACATGATATTTCATTTCCACTTAGGACCTAGGACTTAATCAGCTACACAGTTTTGTTTAAGATAATGGTACCAGACATAAACTGTTTCTTTATAATGTGGGCTTAAAATGGAATGAAAAAGTGGATAGTTATTCCTATACCTATTGTATACCAGTGAACACATTGTCTCTAGCTAGCCATTATTTTAGCTCAATAAATTCAAAGTTAGATAAGTGCTGTGTGACAGTATTCCTAGGGAGACTTGAATAAATTCCTCACCCTAGATAAGTGCTCACTACAGCAATGTTAAAGATACCACAAATATCTGATTGTGTATCAATGAATAGTACTTGGGTAACACACAGGAGTGATTATTTATGGAATACATGTCTTACGGTAAATTGAAAAAGAATGCCCTCAATATACTTATGTATCTTCCTTCTTGGTCTGCTGTTGGTGGAAGAATTTGTGTTTAGGAGATGACACAGTGGTGGAGGGGTTATGTCACTGGGCATGATGCTTTACTTTTGCAAAGATGAGAACACTCACCAGTCTCTCTGTCCCTCTCTGTCTCTGTCTCTCTCTTTCTCACTGTCTCCCTCCCTCCTGCTTATGGATCACATGTAAGCTTTCAGGTATGCTTCCAGAACTGTGCTGGAAGATATTCTTCACTTCTTCCCTCCATGAAACCTTAGTAGAGGTAGTATGTCATTAGGGATGGTCTTTGAGTTTCCAGAAGACCACACCATCATTGTCTCTGTTACTCCCCCTCCCTTCATCCTGCCTTCATCCTCCCGCTCTCCTTACTGCTGTTCCTTAGCACTTCTCTCACCTCATGCCTGTTGATGAGGTGTCAGCTCTCAGCCTTGGTTAGAGCACT
>PVIH01030352.1:0-12306 GCA_004025045.1 Sigmodon hispidus | reverse complement strand
AACTATACAGAGGATAAGAATGATAAGCATGGCTTATCAAGGGTGGAAATACAAATAAGATTGCTACACATACATTTTTTTGTGTTCATCTTTCCCTCTGAATTTTTTTTCCATCCCTGTATATCCTTATTCAAGGTCTCTTCCCCCTCCCAACACATCTGGTCATTTTTCTTCTCTGAAACTCCCCATCCCCTCCCTGCATCTAGCTGTCATTTTACTTTTCCTACTTCAAGGCCCTTCTCTTCATTTCTTTGATCAATTCATTTATTCAGTCAACACTTTTCAAGCATATTTCATGTATCTATCAGGGCCCAAGGCAAACCCAACACACCAATGAATAAGCTCACTGCTCACCTAATGCACCAATTGCCCCCTCTACATCTTCCTTTTCAAGCCCATCCCGTAAAATACCAGCACAGGGCTATTCAAATATTTAACCTCCTTAGCTCCCAGGATACTCACAGTAATTCATGTTTTAAAGAGTGATGCTGGAGGCACTTGGCAAACAGATCTCTGTGAACTTGAGGTCAGGTCTACACAGTGAGTTCCAGGACAGCCAGGGCTACACAGAGAAACCCTGTCTCAAAAAATAAAAAATCAACCCCTCCCCACAAAAATGTTTATGTGTAATATAATTCCTTATTCTGGTAAGTACACAGGAAAAGAGAGATGAGGCATTTCCTAGTTCATAGTCAGCTTGAAACATCTTGTTAAAGAATGTATTTGTCCTTCATAAATAAATTATACTATTCACATACAGACCACAGTGTGTTGGTAGAGAAAAATAACTGTTGTCAAGCAAGTATTGTTACAAAAAGTTATTCTATCTTTTTCAGAGTTTCCCACTTCCTATGAAAGTCAAAGTTTCAGACAAGTGCTGAACTGCATTTAAAAGGGAGGGAGGGAGAGAAGGAGGAAGAAGAATTATAATCAGCTACTTATCTTCCTTTCCCTAAAATGTAGAATTCTGAATCCTTTTCTATTTATAACCTTGTATTCTACATAAATAACACTGACTATAAATTTCAAAGAACTGAAGTCTGTGTTTCTGTTTAACTTTGTGAGAACATGATCCCTTCTTCATCTCAGGTATCTTGGACAGTATGTCAGTGATAAGTTCTCCAAAGCTAATTTTTAGCAGACCAATGGCCTGAAAGGGTCACCCTGATACTAGAAGAATTACATCAAAGATAGTGAAAAAAATCCAAGACATAATTTATAGATTCATCAAGCAGTTGAAAATATTGAATCATTATAGAATGAATGAATGTAAATATTGGGTTAATTTGCTTACACTTCATTAGAAAAACTATAAAAAATGCCTGACAAATGTAAACAAAATCTATTGGTAAAATCTAGACTTTTTAAAAATTACATTCATTTCTTAGCTTTTTTTCTGTGTATTTTTAAATGAGCCATCTATCCATATAGCTAATAAGTAAAAGATTGGTATTTTTTAGACTTTTTTCCCATCACATCTATAGAATATAATTCACAAACACTAAAATACACCCTTGTAATACTGAATGTTCATGAATTTTAACAAAACTTAGATTTTTAAGTGACTTACTACTACCAGCTCTCTGCATAAAACCTGGAGTTATTGAGTTTTTTGTTTGTTTTCATTACATCAAAATTACATTACAAAATATTCAAGAATGTTCACTCACTACAGCTTGTGTTTTACTAACACATGATTCCATTTGGAGTCTTGAAAATTAATGGCTTCAATAAATGCTTCCATGGCTAGAAGTAGGAGGTTGTTCTCTGTTTCTGCATGGAAAGAAACTATGTTGTCAGTGAAAGAGCAGAAGATCTAACATTTTCTTCAATGAATTTTAGTTTCTTGGTACCATTTGGCCTGTCGTGGATGTATACTATGTCAGTACTTCATGTACTTAAAATTATGCCATTCTAACATGAGTGACAACTTCTAATTCATTCATGGCTTTCTTTGTTCTACTTGTCATGATAGTTTCAATGATCCAGGGAAGCTTTTTGGGAAATTAGGAGCAGAGGCATACAACTGTACAGTCATGTGACATAAAAGTAAGCCTTGAAGGTAAAAAAACAAGATATTGATATCCAATTGACACAAATATAGAGATAATGCAGGCATGCAATGATGGATGTGATATAAGGTGACCCACCCAGACAGTGCATGATAGTCTCATAGCTGCTGGGATAGTTTCCCCAACTATACTGGCAACAGCTTGTAGTCTAGCATAGAAACCAGATATCTTTACCTAAATAAATTAATGAGTACACTACTTCAAATGAAAGAGTCCTGTCTGTCTGCCCAACTTCTGTCAACAATAACCTTCTTCCCTCATACTTGGGTCTGCTCTGAACTTACCAGTGGAGCCTTAGGGCTGCCAAGCACCCAGGTCATGTTGTTTAACTCACTTCTATCACATCAAGAGATTGCCATCAAGCCTTAATAACGTTCTGTAGCCTGTGAAGACATTAGCTGTCCCTAAAGCCCAGTTAACTGCTCATTCCAGGCAGCTGTTCAAAATGGATGGAAGGCTGCCCAGTTTAGACTGCAATCGTGCATACTCCAAAGGAGTCTCAGATAGTAGCCTCAGAAAGTGAGCTATCATCTTGGCCTGGTCCATCATTGGGTTTCTTACACCTAGTAGATATCTGCAAAGATCCTCTGTAATGCACTGTATGCTAGAAGATGACCAAGAGTGGTTGAAAATATCGCCGTGAGAATTTTTTGTTGGGCTGGTTTTGTTTTTTGATAGATTACTAAGCTCAGTTAGTGTTGTCTATATGTGCATGAGTGTAGAGGCATCCACTGGAGCATGGGAAATCTACCAGGGCCACATTGTCCCCTTCCCAAGCAGCTGCCACCTGCCAGTGATTCCAAAGTAAAGGGTGGGACCTGGAGATTGCTGTTACTTTGAGAACAGTTTTAGTTTCCTTCCTGTCCTGTAATCTGGGACTCTAAACTTTCCAGGAGATACAACTCATTATAAAGTGATGATGATACATTTTGCATTCTTTTCCTGCTACCACTTCTAAGAGGCTCTCACATGTTGTGTCTCATAAACCAACCTAATAGCTACATTTGCAAAATAACTTGCATTCCTACAGCTCAGGACCTTCGCAGAAGAGGAGGTGGAAAGGTTGTGAAAGTCAGAGTATCTGAGATTTTGTGATCTCCAGCAATGGTGGAAGCTACACCCAAACACTTCACCAACTGACTATCTAAACATAAGCTGAACAAGGATAATAGTAATGCTAATGTGGACAGGGAAAAGCTCAAGAGGCCTCAATCTTAAACCAAAAAGCACAGGCAACTAAGGAATGCTGGGAGTGAGAGAAATAATGTTATCAAAGGAAAAACACACCAACTGATTATCCAATGCCAAAGGACCAGCCTTGGAAACATAGACATACAGACTGAGCAGGGTGTATTGGTGTCTTTAGGAATATGTATGTATATAAATATACATATATAACAGCAATTAATTTTTTAAAAGGCCATGAATCTGAAAGAGAGCAAGGAGGAGCATATGGAAAAGTTTAGAGAGAGGAAAGTGAAGGGAAAGTTCTATTCTATTATAATCTCAAAAACTAAAAGAAGTAATTGGAAGACTGCATTTAGCTTCCAGCAAGCTCTTGTGTGGTACTCAGATCACATATGTCAAGGTCCTCACAGATTCTCACATCAACTTCCCTCTGAGCTCCCTATGTGCTTTCCCTGGCTTACTTTTGGGACCTCACAGTGCCTTGTTAGTGTTTGTCAGCTCTGTACTTCATTTTCTGTTCCAATTTGTCAGTACTAGCTCAGTGTTTTGAAGATTGTGCTATCTCCTGGGATCTAGTAATCCTTTGCATCAGTATAATTCTAGCCTGAATTCCCTCCAAATAAAACCAATTAATTTACAGTACTTTAAAAGGCATCCAGCAGTCAGTGAATGCAACAGAAGGACTATAGACTCAGGAGTCAACAATTTTCCATTCAAATACTGGCTGAGTCAAAGTATATGTTTTTTTCAAGTTCTATTCTGAGTATAGTTTTTGTGACAGGGTGTTTTGTTTTGTTGTAAACATTATGTCTAACCACAAGAAAATGTCATTCCTGCATGTCAAAATAATTATAGTATAAATAACCTCACACAGATCTACCTAATAGCATTGTGCCTCTCTCACAAGTGAGCAAGAAAGAGAGTGATGGTTTTAAATACCTAGTAAAGGTATTCTCAATAAATAATGCTCAGTAATTTTGATGAATTGTTACTGTTGTTATTTAACTCTCTTTTTGTGCCCACAGCTACTTTATTAAGAGGAAGAAGATGGCTTAAGGAGACAGAAAAGAGACAAGCTACCTGATATACTTTGGATATGAAATACCACCCCAAAAGATTCTTTTAATAAAGATGTTTGCTCCAATTGGTAGCACTACTAAGAGATGAGTAGATATTGAGACAAATAACCTCATCAATGAATTAATCCATCAGTGCATTTGTGGCTGAATGAATTTTTAGGAGGTAGAAATAAGTTGGAAGAAATACATCACTGCCCCGACCCACGGGACTTCAACACGGGAGACCACCTACGAGAGAGAATGAAGGGAAGGGAGATGCAAAGGAAGGCAGCAGGACAAATGGGAGTCTGATCGAGCTGCGATTTATTACGATTCTATACATGCTTATATAGTTCTAAAGCAGAATATGGGGAGGGGGTAGTCATCAAACACCTGCAGAAAGCTGGCCAGGGGAAGCAGGACATTGGCAAGGTGACTGGTCTTGTTTTAGGGGAGGGTTGCTAGGTAACCTAACTGTAGAATGTTCTTGTTATTCTATTCTTTAGAGCCACCTTAGAGGGCTGCTAAGTAACCTAGCCACAGAATGTTCCTGTTATTTTATTCTTTAGAGTTACTTCTTAGTTACCGTTAAGCAAACCAGAAGATCTTTTTTACTTTGGGAGAACATATATTTTACTCAGGGTCGTGCTGGCTCAGTGGTTGGTTTCTCAGTAAGTTCCCATGGTAGCCTTTAGTTAGAGGCCTAGAGGCTCAAGCCAGGGTCTTGGTCCCTGATACAGCACTAGATCATCACTAAAGGTATGCCTCTGAAGCATATATATTGTATCTGTCCCCATGCTCTCTGTCGGTCTATCCTATCTATCTATCTACCTATCCTATCTACCCTATCTATCTATCTATCTATCTATCTATGATTTCCTATTCTACCAGATACACTCATTCCTATTTTTCCACCAAGGAAACAGAGTTGCCATGGACTGAAGCTTCAGAAATGGTTAACCAAAATTAATCTTTTCTCCAATAAAATATTTCCTCTAAGGTATTTTTTCACAGTGATAAAAGCTCCCTGGGACTCTAGCCTGAGAGTGTTTTTCTGGACAAGACAGGACACAGAGGAGAGGTGGCCACATGGCAGGAGGTACATGTGCTTCACAAACTGAACTTTGACATCAGCAGTAGCAGCTGAAGCAACCCAAACTCTAGGAGAGCACTCAAAAGCAGAGATGCTTAGATGAGACAAGAGGCAAACTCAGAACAGAGGTGCACTCCCCCCCCCAGTACATGTTATCAGGCTTGAGATGAACCAAATCACTAGCTAGAAAGTGCTTCTCTAGGTGAAGGCACAACTAAGTCCAGCCTTTCACAGAGCAGCACAACCTCACTGAGAGCCCCTTTCCTGTGCCATAGTTTGCAAAGGGCTTCCAGCTGGCCTGTGACACTTCCCCTCCACACATGGTCACTCATGTGAGTGGTCAGGCTCTGACAGGTCAAGTTAGCCAGTGTTCATGGGACTGTTCCTAGAAGTGACATCCTAGGAGAGGCACCATGGGTGGGATCTTTCCATATAGCGATGTGGGAGATGGTTCAGTGAGTAAAACTACATGTCATGAAAACCTGATTATCTGAGTTTGGGACACAATGAAAGCAGTGCTAAAAGGAAAATTCATAGCACTAGATGCCTACATAAAATCTTGGGAAAATTTCACACAAGAGACTTAACAGCACACCTGGAAGCTCTAGAACAGTTAGAAGCAAAGAAACCTAGAAGGAGTAGAAGGCAAGAAATAATCAACTCAGAGCTAAAATCAATATAATTGAAACAAAGAGAGCAATACAAAGAATCAATGAATCAAAAAGTTGCTTCTTTGAGAAAGTTAACAAAAGAGACAAACCCTTATTCAAACTAACCAAAGGGCAGAGAAAGTGTATCCAAATTACAAAATCAGAAATGAAAAGGGAGACATAACAACAGACACCCAGGAAATCCAGATAATCATTAGGTTATGCTTTAAAAACCTGTGCTCCACAAAACTGGAAAACCTAAAAGAATTGGACAGCTTTCTATACAGGTACCACTTACCAAAATTAAATCAAGATCATATAAATGACCTAAATAGACCTATAACCCCCAAGAAAATAGAAGCTGTTATTAAAACTCTCCCAACCAAAACACAAAACAACAACAACAACAAAATCCTCAGGCATGATGGTTTCAGTGCAGAATTCTACCAGATTTTCAAAGAACTAATACCAATACTCCTCAAATTGTTCCACACAATAAAACAAAATGAACATTGCCAAACTCTATTTATTAGGCTACAGTCACCATAATAGTCAAGCCACACAAAGAAGAAAGAAAGAGGATTACAAACCAGTCTTACTCATGAACATTGATGCAAAAATACTCAATAAATACTGGCAAATGAATTCAAGAACATATCAAAAAATGATACACCATGATCAAGTAGGCTTCTTCCCAGAGCTGCAGGGATGGTTCAACATACAAAAAACACTATCCATGTCATCCATTATATAAACAACCTGAAAGAAAAAACACATGGTCATCTCCTTAGATACTGAAGAAGCCTTTCCCAAAATCCAACACTCTATCATGATAAAAGTCCTGGAGAGATCAGGCACACAGGGAAAATACCTAAACATAATAAAGGAGATTTACAGCAAGCCAGCAGACAACATCAAGCTAAGTGGAGAGAAACTCAAAGTCATCTTATTAAAATCAGAAACCAGACAAGGCTGTCTTCTCTCCCCATATCTATTCAATATAGTTCTCAAAGTCTTAGCTAAAGCAATAAGACAAAAGACAAAAAAAGGAGATCAAGGGGAGCCAAATTGGAAAGAAATAAGTTAAACTATCACTGTTGCAGATGACATGATAGTATATATAAGTGACCCAAAAATTCTACCAGAGAATTCCTACCTTAAACAATGTAGCAGGGTACAACATTAACTCAAAAAAATAAATAGCCCTCCTATACACAAATGATAAAAGGTCTGAAAAAGAAATCAGGGAAACATCACCCTTTATAATAGCTGCGAATAGTATTAAATATCTTGGGATAACTCTAACCAAAGAAGTGACAGGCCTGTTTGACAAGAACTTTAAGTCACTAAAGGTAGAAATTGAAAAAGATATCAGAAAATAGGTAAGATCAACATAGGAAAAAAAAGGGGCAATCTTATCAAAAGCAATCTATAGATTCAATCCCCATCAAAATCCCAACACAATTTTTACAAATTTGAAAGAACAATACTCAACTTCATATAGACTAACAGGAAACCCAGAACTGCCAAAACAATCCTGCTCAATAAAGTTATTTCAGGAGTTATCACCATCCCCAACTTCAAACTGTACTATAGAGCTACAGTAATAAAAACAGCTTGGTACTGGCATAAAGACAGACTTGTGGATCAATGGAATCAAACTGAAGACCCCAACATTAACTCACCCTATGAATATCTGATTTTTGATAAAGAGCCCCAATATATTCAATGGAAAAAAGTATCTTCAACAAATGGTACTGGCATAACTGGATGGTAGTATGTAGAAAAATGCAAATAGATCCAGATCTATCACCCTGCACAAAACTCAAATCCAAGTGGATCAAAGACCTACAAGCCAAGGAGAGAAGCATGAGAAAAAAAATCAACCCATCCTCCACCCTAAGCTTGGACTTCTGACCTCCCAAACAGTGAAAAAAAAAACTCCTAGTCTTGTAATACCTAGCGTGTAGCATTTTGTTACAAGAGCTCTGGCATACTGCTACATTGTACATATGTAGTTCTGGAAGCCCTTGACTCTGACTCACAGTAGATTTACTCGAGGGTGTTTGTTGTGCACCTGGCTAGCTAACTATCACTAGATATGACAAGAAAATAATACTGGCTTACATACTCACAATCATGTGAAGAGGCCAAGATGCCATCAAAAACATTAGGACATAGAATATCAAGTGTTCTTTAGGGCTGTCCCAGGAGTGGGGAGAAAAAAAAAAAACCCTAGACAATACTTTCCTAAATGAGATCACCCACAGCCACCTACCCAATCATCTAAGCAAAAATATGCCACAGTTCCATGAATGCCTCACAGGGGGCAGTGCTTCCTTTACTGATAGGCACACAATTTATCTTCAGTTCCTCCTTATCATGTCAACTTACTCTGGATTTGAAAAGTAGTGCACATTCAACCTAAATCTTTCTGGTGCTTTAAGATTCTTACATGCTTTCCTTTCCTCCAAATCTCATAGGTGCAATCAGCATTCCCCTCTGGGTGTACCCACTGTTCCTCCCCCAGAACATGGGTTTGACAACTGTTTCAGTAGTGTATTGAACTCAATGTATAGAGCCCTGCTAAGCAGTGGAGATTCAAAATCCCTTAACCTCCTGCCCTCCAGGAAGCACAAGCACAGAGATGAATGAAATAGAGAGGAACTATAGGAATGGATAGATGAGGTAGTGCCTTAAATACACAAGGACATGGAATGTACGGGGGGGGGGGACTGTTATATGTCCTAAGAATGAGACAGAGCAGGCAGTATCCATTAAAGGCAACTATAACTATCACTCACATGGTTCAAGGACCACATTGGAAAGAAAACTGGCTCACAAGTCAGTCACTGAAAACGGTGGTTCTCAGAGGAGTTGGACACAAAGCTTGCTCAGATTCTTACATCATATGTACTATCATTATTTCCATGCCTTAAGCCCATCCCCACAGACTCTAGACTAGAATATTGAATCCCACTCCTGTTGTTCTAAACAGTTCCTATTATTCTATGTATGCCATCTGGTTTTCCCTCACTTTCTTTAGAGAAGGGATATGCTTTTATGGCCATGGCATAGATCACAAATCTAAAGCACTTTGCCTCCAAAACTACATCATTATCCTTTCCACTAATGATGCTCTCTAGCTATGTGTAAACAAGGTGAGAAGAGAAATAAGCCTGTTGGGGGTGACACTGCTTGGTAAATAGGATTCAGTCTCTAAATGGAAATTGTTCCTGGAATTTTGTTTTGTTACTGTTGATACCACTGCTGGGGCTTCCAACTGACAAGCTGCTTTTCATCCTGGAAGAAACAGGAAGCATCCATTTTGGTGGCCTACTTAAACATATAAGTGTTTGATGCTTTGAAGGCTTAAATGTTTACTTTTGCCTGTAAACTTTTAATCTTTCAGAAGCCAAGGTTTATAACATCCATTTGTGAAACTGTATTTGAAGACAAGAGTTTGGTTATGTTTAAAATGTTTGGAGTGAAACATTATTCTACTCAGGCTACTTCTATTTTGGATGCTTTGTAAGTAACAGTGGTAATGATATTTTTTATTTACTATTTACCAAAAAGTGTTCCATATGTTATTTCTTTTAGTTCTTAAAATAAACCTGCATAATACAAAATATGTCCCCAGTTTGTATATGACAAAGCTGAGGTCCAAAGGCATTAAAGGCAGAGCAAGGATTCAGATGCAAATCTAATTGCTGTAGTCTAGCTTTAAAAGGTTGGGATATCAAAAATGGAAAACCAATTCCTCAGTGCTGCTTTCTCTCCTAGTTCTGGCTGAACAAAACTCTCCATTCTATTTCTGGAAAATATAAAAGGCTTCTTATCTTTTATGCTTCCGTATGTGGTGACTATGTTCCCTCAGCCCTGTGCAATGGAAAGTTTTCACTTCGATGCCTCTTACAAACCTATTGGAAGATCACATAGGAACAAGTAAAATCCCTTAGAGTGGAAAAGCCCAGGATTTACATGGCAATGACATTTTTCTACAAGATACTTGTATGCCTATAAGGAGCTAGAAATGGCAGACGGTTGAATCTATAACACTGCTGAGCCAATTGTAGAATTGAGCCACAGGCAATAGTCAGTGAAAGAAAGAGTAAGGTGCTTTAGAAATAAAACTCCATTGTTACAGTTCTCAAAGAAGAAAACAAATAGGCTGTGTGGATAGTTAAGGATACTCTGAAAATTAAAACTGACTTTCAAGGGACACATTTTTCCCTTATTGTTGCTCCATGCCAGCATGACTCACTAACACCTATGAGATCATATTTACTCTCTTCAACTAAATCTTAAATTCGCATTATTTATTGACATGCTCTGTACATCATTGAATATATGGCCTCTGAGGCCATCCATATTCTCAGGGCTTCTCTTTCCCATTGTTCTCTCCTGATAAGAGCTGGGCACCTGTCTCTCCATTATTCTCCCTTTCATAACACACCTGCTGGTCTTTAGAGCATCTGGCTTGGCAAATAAATATACCTATATATTTGCCTTCCCCTCTCTAGTTACAATACAAAGCCTCTGTTTTATTTGAGATAGAAAGACTAAAATAAAACTTGATCAAGATAAAGGAAATGATGGAGTCCTAAAAAAGAGCCACACATTACAGCTGGTAGAAAGGAATAGACTAATTAAGAAAATGAGGAGATAGGAGACATACAAAAGAAAGAGAGTCAGGAACAGAGATGCACAGTGACAAATTAAAACTTGACTTTCAAATGAGCACCTTGTTGAAGGAGTAATGAAGCAGATAATGCTCTGCAGCAGAAAGGAGAGGCAGGAACTGCTCAGCACAAGGCTAGGGTGAGGTAAGGGAAGGTCTGGGCCTGGATTCCCATACATCACTCTTCAGAAAGAGACTCTGTCAGATGCCTATCACAATGGTAAGGAGAGATGTTGTAAAAGCTAGGCAATGAGTAGCCATTTCTGTGACAAAGAAGAGTAACTGAAGGTCCAAATGTAAGACCCAGGAACAGCAGGGATTGATGCACTCAACTTATCCAGTTGCCTAGACATAGTCAACACATCAACAACAAAGAGATTGGGTTGAGGATGTTGGTGAGTGCTCACTGGGAGAATCAAAGTTTTGTCTTAGTCTACCTGATAGACTAGGCCCACCCATTTGCATTGTATTACTGATTATAGCCTCTGAAAAATAACATAAGCTCAAAACTCAAAGGTGAGCTCAAGGGAACTAAAGCTACCCAGATCACTTGTAGAATGCAGACCAGAGTAACCAAAAATACAGAAAATGATGATAAGGGAAAACATGACAGTTGAGTAAGTGTCACGGCATGAATATGAAAGCAGGCCTGGCCTGTAGGCCACACTTCAACTCCCATCCCCCAAAAACCCTATTTTGAACTAAACCAAGTCAGTTTTGAGAAATTTTTATACAGCTCTCCATGAGAATAAGACATCAAAATGTAGCTTCCCCAAATCTAACTAAAGAAAGAGCATAAGCCATATAGATAAAATATAGACACCTGATCTAAAGTTTTAGATTTTTTTTTTTGTTATTGATTTTATCTTTCCTGGTTGTTGCGTATTTACTTCCTGGGAGGCTAATCAATAAAGTCAATAATTAGGAATATCTCTAATTATTAATGATTTATACCTTAACGGTCTTCTCCAAAGTCAAGTGACCCTACCTGATGACACTAACAAGAAAGGAGGAGAGACCTGGGGAGGGAAATAGAGTACTAGGGGATGTAAATGTGATGAAATGCATCATGAATGTATGGACCTGTTAATGAAACCCTTCATGCTGTACAGTTTAAATACAAAACAAAACAGGAATTATTTAATCACTGTTTTTAAGATTAATGAATCTTTAGGAGATGAGGCTAGAGGAATGAAGTTAAGTCAAACCAAAGAGTCTGGATTATTTTTTTTTGTTTTTTGTTTTTTGTTTTTTTTTTCTTTTTCCTTCTTTATTTTGTATTTATCAAAAAAAAACACAGTAAAAAAAAGAATTTAAAATGTGGAAGGGTTAACAATAACTATACAGACGATAAGAATCATCAGCATGGCTTATCAAGGGTGGAAATACAAATAAGATTGCTACACCTATATTTTCTTTGTGTTCATCTTTCCCTCTGAATTTTTTTTTCCATCCCTGTATATCCTTATTCAAGGTCCCCTCCCCCTCCCAACACATCTGGTCATTTTTTCCTCTGCAACTCCCCATCCCCTCCCTGGGCAGGGAGCAGACAGTCCTATGG
>PVIH01030351.1:0-12307 GCA_004025045.1 Sigmodon hispidus | reverse complement strand
TGCTCTATGTGAGAAAGAGTGAATATGGACGCTGATGAGAAAACCCCAAGTGTTCAAACAACGAGGGGAAGCAACATCTCACTTAATGCACTGTGTGTGAAAGAATGTGTATGTAGTATGATGAGAAACAAATAGTGTTCAAATGAGGAGTGGAAGCAACATCTCCCTAATGTTCTGTTTGAGAAACCGTGTGTATGTACGCTAATGAGAAAAACACATGTGTTCAAACAAGGAGTGGGAGAAACTTCTTTCTTCATGCTCTGTGTGAGAAAGTATGTGTATGGACACTAACGACAAAAACACATGTGTTCAAACAAGAATTGGAAGCAACATCTCCATTTCAGTAAATGCTCTGTGTGGGAAAGCTTGTGTATAGACACTAATGAGAAAAACACATGTGGTCAAATGAGGAGAGGAAGCAACATCTCTCTAAATGCTGCTTTTGAGAAAGCCTCTGTATGGAAACTAATGAGAAAAACACATGTGTTCAAACAAGGAGTGGAAGCAACATCTCTCTTAATATTCTGCATGAGAAAGCATGTGTGTGGACACTAATGAGAAAAACACATGTGTTCAAACAAGGAGTGGATGCAACATCTCCATTTCAATAAATCTCTGTGTGGGAAAGCTTGTGTATAGACACTAATGAGAAAAAAACATGGGTTCACACAAGGAGTGGAAGCAACATCTCCCTTACTGCTCTCTTTAAGAAAGCATGTGTTTGGACACTAATGAGAAAAACACATGTGTTGAATCAAGTACTGGAATCAACATCTCTCTTAATGCACTCTGTGAGAAAGCATGTGCATGTACATTAAGAAAAACGCACATGTATTCAAACAAGGAGTGGAAGCAACATCTCCTTTACTGCTCTGTGTGAGAAAGCATGTGTATGAATGCTGATCAGAAAAACACATGTGTTCAAATGAGGAGTGGAAGCAACATCTCTCTTAATGCACTCTGTCAGAAAGCCCGTTTAAGGATTCTGATGAGAAAAATACATGTGTTCAAACAAGAAGTGGAAGAATCATCTCTCTTAATGCACTCTGTGAGGAAGAATGTGTATGAACACTAATGAGAAAAACACATGTGTTCAAAGAGAGAGTGGAGGAAACATTTCTCTTAAGGCTCCATGTGAAAAAGCATGTGTATTGACACTAATGAGAAAAACACATGTGTTCAAAGAGGGAGTGGAAGAAACATTTCGCTTAACGCTCTGTGTGAGAAAGCATGTGCATGAAAACATATGAGAAAAACACATGTGTTCAAAGAAGGAGTGGAAGCAACATCTCTCTTAAAACTTTGTGTGATAATGCATGTGTATGGACACTAAAGAGAAAAACACATGTATTCATTCAAAGAGTGGAAGCAACTACTCCCTTAATACTCTCTGAGAGAAAGCATGTGTATGGATGCTGATGAGGAAAACACATATGTCCTAATGAGGAGAGGAAGCAACATCTCTCTAAATGCTGCTTTTGAGAAAGCCTCTGTATGGACACTAATGAGAAAAACACATGTGTTCAAACAAGGAGTGGAAGCAACATCTCTCTTAATGTTCTGTGTGAGAAAGCATGTGTATGGACACTAATGACAAAAACACATGTGTTCAAACAAGAATTGGAAGCAACATCTCCATTTCAGTAAATGCTCTGTGTGGGAAAGCCTGTGTATAGACACTAATGAGAAAAACACAAGTGTTTAAATGTGGAGAGGAAGCAACATCTCTCTAAATGCTGCTTTTGAGAAAGCCTCTGTATGGACACTAATGAGAAAAACAATGTCTTCAAACAAGAAGTGGAAGCAACATCTCCATTTCAATAAATCTCTGTGTGGTAAAGCTTGCGTATAGACACTAATGCGAAAAACACATGAGTTCAAATGAGAAGAGGAAGCAACATCTCTCTAAATGCTGCTTTTGAGAAAGCCTCTGTATGGACACTAATGAGAAAAACACATCTGTTCAAGGAAGGAGTAGAAGCAACATCTTTCTTCATGCTCTGTGTGAGAAAGCATGTATATAGACAATATTAAGAAAAACACATGTGTTCAAACAAGAAGTGGAAGAAACATCTCTCTTAATGTACGATGTGAGAAAGCATGTGTATGGACACTAAATAGAAATACACATGTATTCAAACAGGGAGTGGAAGCAACATCTCCCTTACTGCTGTGAGGAAGAAAGCATGTGTGTGAATGCTGATCAGAAAAACACATGTTTTCAAATGAGGAGTGGAATCAACATCTCTCTTAATGCTCTATGTGAGAAAGAGTGAATATGGACGCTGATGAGAAAACCCCAAGTGTTCAAACAAGGAGGGGAAGCAATATCTCACTTAATGCACTGTGTGAGAAAAAATTTGTATGTAGTATGATGAGAAACAAATAGTGTTCAAATGAGGAGTGGAAGCAACATATCCCTAATGTTCTGTTTGTGAAACCGTGAGTATGTACGCTAATGAGAAAAACACATGTGTTCAAACAAGGAGTAGGAGAAACATCTCTTTCATGCTCTGTGTGAGAAAGTATGTGTATGGACACTAATGACAAAAACTCATGTGTTCAAACAAGAAGTGGAAGCAACATCTCCATTTCAATAAATGCTCTGTGTGGGAAAGCTTGTGTATAGACACTAATGAGAAAAACACATGTGTTCAAAGAGAGAGTGGAGGAAACATTTCTCTTAAGGCTCCATGTGAAAAAGCATGTGTATGGACACTAATGAGAAAAACACATGTGTTCAAAGAGGGAGTGTAAGAAACATTGCGCTTAACGCTCTGTGTGAGATAGCATGTGCAGAAACACATATGAGAAACACATATGTGTTCAAAGAAGGAGTGGAAGCAACATCTCTCTGAAAACTGTGTGTGATAAAGCATGTGTATGGACACTAAAGAGAAAAACACATGTATTCATTCAAAGATTGGAAGCAACAACTACCTTAATACTCTCTGTGAGAAAGCATGTGTATGGATGCTGATGAGAAAAACACATGTGTTCAAATGAGGAGAGGAAGCAACATCTCTCTAAATGCTGCTTTTGAGAAAGCCTCTGTATGGACACTAATGAGAAAAAAACAAATGTTCAAACAAGGAGTGGAAACAACATCTCTCTTAATGTTCTGTTTGAGAAAGCATGTGTATGGACACTAATGACAAAAACACATGGGTTCAAACAAGAAGTGGAAGCAACATCTCCATTTCAAAAAATGCTCTGTGTGGGAAAGCTCGTGTATAGATACTAATAAGAAAAACACATGTGTTCAAATGAGGAGAGGAAGCAACATCTCTCTAAACGCGACTTTTGAGAAAGCATCTGTATGGACACTAATGAGAAAAACACATGTATTCAAACAAGGAGTGGAATCAACATCTCTCTTAATGTTCTTTGTGAGAAAGCATTTGTATGGACACTAATGAGAAAAAAACATGTGTTCAAACAAGAAGTGCAAGCAACATCTCCATTTTAGTAAATCTCTGTGTGGGAAAGCTTGTGTATAGACACTAAAGAGAAAAACACATGTGTTCAAACGAGGAGACAAAGCAACATCTCTATAATTGCTGCTTTTGAGAAAGTCTCTATATGGACACTAATGAGAAAAACACATCCGTTCAAGCAAGGAGTAGAAGCAACATCTTTATTGATGCTCTGTTTGAGAAAGCATGAAAATAGACAATAATAAGAAAAACACATGTGTTCAAACAAGAAGTGGAAGCAACATCTCCATTTCAGTAAATGCTCTGTGTTTGAAAGCTTGTGTATAGACACTAATTAGAAAAACACATGTGTTCAAATGAGGAGAGGGAGCAACATCTCTCTAAATGCTGCTTTTGAGAAAGCCTCTATATGGACACTAAAGAGAAAAAGACAGCTGTTCAAGCAAGGAGTAGAAGCAACATCTTTATTTATGCTCTGTGTGAGAAAGCATGTATATAGACAATAATAAGAAAAACACATGTGTTCAAACAAGAAGTGTAAGCAACATCTCCATTTCAATAAATGCTCTGTGTGGGAAAGCTTGTGTATAGACACTAATTAGAAAAACACATGAGTTCAAATGAGGAGTGGAAACAACATCTCTCTAAATGCTGCTTTTGAGAAAGATTCTTTATGGACACTAATGAGAAAAACACATGTGTTCAAACAAGAAGTGGAAGCAACATCTCTCTTAATGTTCTGTGTGAGAAAGCATGTGTATGGACACTAATGACAAAAACACATGAGTTCAAACAAGAAGTGGAAGCAACATCTCCATTTCAATAAATGCTTTGTGTGGGAAAGCTCGTGTATAGATACTAATGAGAAAAACACATGTGTTCAAATGAGGGAGGAAGCAACATCTCTCTAAATGCGGCTTTTGAGAAAGCCTCTGTATGGACACTAATGAGAAAAACACATGTGTTCAAACAAGGAGTGGAATCAACATCTCTCTTAATGATCTGTGTGAGAAAGCATGTGTATGGACACTAATGAGAAAAACACACGTGTTCAAACAAGAATTGGAAGCAACATCTCCATTTCAGTAAATGCTCTGTGTTTGAAAGCTTGTGTATAGACCCTAATTAGAAAAACACATGTGTTCAAATGAGGAGAGGAAGCAACATCTCTCTAAATGCTGCTTTTGAGAAAGCCTCTATATGGACACTAAAGAGAAAAAGACAGCTGTTCAAGCAAGGAGTAGAAGCAACATCTTTATTTATGCTCTGTGTGAGAAAGCATGTATATTGACAATAATAAGAAAAACACATGTGTTCAAACAAGAAGTGGAAGCAACATCTCTTTTAATGAACTGTGTGAGAAAGCATGTGTATGGACACTAAATAGAAAAACACATGTATTCAAACAAGGAGTGGAAGCAACATCTCCCTTACTACTCTGAGGGAGAAAGCATGTGTATGAATGCTAATCAGAAAAACACATGTGTTCAATGAAGTGTGGAATCAACATCTCTCTTAATGCTCTATGTGAGAAAGAGTGTATATTGATGCTGATGGGAAAACCCCTAGTTTTCAAACAAGGAGGGGAAACAACATCTCTCTTAATGCACTGTGTGAGAAAGACTGTGTATGTAGAATGATGAGAAACAAATAGTGTTCAAAGGAGGAATGGAAGCAACATCTCCCTATGTTCTGTTTGAGAAACGGTGTGTATGTACGCTAATGAGAAAAACACATGTGTTCAAACAAGGAGTGGAAGCAACTTCTCTCTTAATGTTCTGTGTGAGAAAGCATGTGTATGGACACTAATGAGAAAAACACATGTGTGGAATCAAGTAGTGGAATCAACATCTCTCTTAATGCACTCTGTGAGAAAGCATGTGCATGTATATTAAGAAAAACGCATATGTATTCAAACAAGGAGTGGAAGCAACATCTCCTTTACTGCTCTGTGTGAGAAAGCATGTGTATGAATGCTGATCAGAAAAACACATGTGTTCAAATGAGGAGTGGAAGCAACTTCTCTTAATGCAATCTGTCAGAACGCCCGTGTAAGGATTCTGATGAGAAAAATACATGTGTTCAAACAAGAAGTGGAAGAATCATCTCTCTTAATGCACTCTGTGAGGAAGAATGTGTATGAACACTAATGAGAAAAACACATGTGTTCAAAGAGAGAGTGGAGGAAACATTTCTCTTAAGGCTCCATGTGAAAAAGCATGTGTATTGACACTAATGAGAAAAACATGTGTTCAAAGAGGGAGTGGAAGAAACATTTCGCTTAACGCTCTGTGTAAGAAAGCATGTGCATGAACACATATGAGAAAAACACATGTGTTCAAAGAAGGAGTGGAAGCAACATCTCTCTTAAAACTTTGTGTGATAATGCATGTGTATGGACACTAAAGAGAAAAACACATGTATTTATTCAAAGAGTGGTAGCAACAACTCCCTTAATACTCTCTGTGAGAAAGCATGTGTATGGATGCTGATGAGGAAAACACATGTGTTCAAATGAGGAGAGGAAGCAACATCTCTCTAAATGCTGCTTTTGAGAAAGCCTCTGTATGGACACTAATGAGAAAAACACATGTGTTCATACAAGGAGTGGAAGCAACATCTCCATTTCAATAAATGCTCTGTGTGGGAAAGCTTGTGTATAGACACTAAAGAGAAAAACACATGTGTTCAAATGAGGAACGGAAGCAACATCTCTCTAAATGCTGCTTTTGAGAAAGCCTATGTATGGACACTAATGAGAAAAACACATGTATTTAAACAAGGAGTGGAAGCAACATCTCTCTTAATGTTCTGTGTGAGAAAGCATGTGTGTGGACTCTATGACAAAAAACTCATGTGTTCACACAAGGAGTGGAAGCAACATCTCCCTTACTGCTTTCTGTTAGAAAGCGTGTGTATGGACACTAATGAAAAAAACACATGTGTTCAGACAAGAAGTGGAAGAAACATCTCCATTTCAATAAATGCTCTGTTTGAGAAAGCTTGTGTATAGACATTAATGAGAAAAACACATGTGTTCAAAAGAGGAGAGGAAGCAACATCTCTCTAAATGCTGCTTTTGAGAAAGCCTCTTTATGGACACTAATGAGAAAAACACATCTGTTCAAACAAGGAGTAGAAGCAACATCTATATTTATGCTTTGTGTGAGAAAGCATGTATATAGACAATAATAAGAAAAAAAATGTGTTCAAACAAGAAGTGGAAGCAACATCTCTCTTAATGTACTGCTTGAAAAAGAATGTGTATGTAGTATGATGAGAAACAAACAGTGTTCAAAAGAGGAGTTGAAGCAACATCTCCCTAATGTTCTGTTTGAGAAACCGTGTATATGTACACTAAAGGGAAAAACACATGTGTTCAAACAAGGAGTTGGAGAAACATCTCTCTTCATGCTATGTATGAGAATGTATGTGTATGGACACTAATGACAAAAACACATGTGTTCAAACAAGAAGTGGAAGCAACATGTCCATTTCAATAAAGGCTCTATGTGGGAAAGCTTGTGTATAGACACTAATGAGAAAAACACATGTGTTCAAATGAGGAAAGGAAGCAACATCTCTCTAAATGCTGCTTTTGTGAAAGCCTCTGTATGGACAGTAACGAGAAAAACACTTGTGTTCACACAAGGAGTGGAAGCAACATCTCCATTTCAATAAATGCTATTTGTGGGAAAGCTTGTGTATAGACACTAATGAGAATAACACATGATTTCAAGTGAGGAGAAGAAGCAACATCTCTCTAAATGTTGCTTTTGAGTAAGCCTCTGTATGGACACTAATTAGAAAAACACATGTGTACAAACAAGGATTGGAATAAACATCTCACTTAATGTTCTGTGTGAGAAGGCATGTGTATGGACACTAATGACAAAAACACATGTGTTCAAACAAGATGGGGAAGCAACATCTCCATTTCAATAAATGCTCTGTGTGGGAAAGCTTGTGTATAGACACTAATGCGAAAAACACATGTGTTCAAATGAGGAGAGGAAGCAACATCTCTCTAAATGCTGCTTTAAGAAAGCCTCTGTATGGACACTAAAGAGAAAAACACATCTGTTCCAGCAAGGAGTAGAAGCAACATCTTTATTTATGCTCTGTGCGAGAAAGCATGTATATAGACAATAATAAGAAAAACACATGTGTTCAAACAAGAAGTGGAAGCAACATCTCTCTTAATGTAATGTGTGAGAAAGCATGTGTATGGACACTAAATAGAAATACACATGTATTCAAACAAGGAGTGGAAGCAACATCTCCCTTACTGTTCTGTGTGAGAGAGCATGTATATAGACAATAATAAGAAAAACACATGTGTTCAAACAAGAAGTAGAAGCAACATCTCTCTTCATGCTCTGTGTGAGAAAGTATGTGTATGGACACTAATGACAAAAACACATGTGTTCAAACAAGAAGAGGAAGCAACATCTCCATTTCAATAAATGCTCTGTGTGGGAAAGCTTGTGTATAGACTCTAATGAGAAAAACACATGTGTTCAAACAAGGAGTGGAAGCAACATCTCTCTTAATGTTCTGTGTGAGGAAGCATGTGTATGGACACTAATGACAAAAACATTTGTGTTCACTCAAGGAGTGGAAGCAACATCTCCCTTACTGCTCTCTGTTAGAAAGCATGTGTATGGACACTAACGAGAAAAACACATGTGTTGAATCAAGTAGTGGAAGCAACATCTCTCTTAATGCACTCTGTGAGAAAGCATGTGCATGGACACTAAGAAAAACGCACATGTATTCAAACAAGGAGTGGAAGCAACATCTCCCTTACTGCTCTGTGGGAGAAAGCATGTGTATGAATGCTGATCAGAAAAACACATGTGTTCAAATGAGGAGTGGAAGCAACATCTCTCTTAATGCACTCTGTCAGAAAGCCCGTGTATGGATTCTGATGAGAAAAATACATGTGTTCAAATAAGAAGTGGAAGAATCATCTCTCTTAATGCTCTCTGTGAGGAAGAATGTGTATGAACACTAATGAGAAAAACATATGTGTTCCAACAAGGAGTGGAAACAACATCTCTCTAAATGCTCTGTGTGAGAAAGCATGTTTATGGACGCTAATGAGAAAAACACATGTGTTGAAACAGGGAGTGGAAGCAACATCTCTAGTAAAGTTCACTGTGGGAAAGAATGTGTATGGATGCTGAGGAGAAAAAACACATGTGTTCATATAAGGAGTGGAAGCAATATCTCTCTTAATGCTCAGTGTGAGACAGCATGTGTATGGATGCTGACGGGTAAGACACATGTGTTCAGACGAGGTTTGGAATCAAAATCTATCTTAATGCAGCATGTGAAAAAGCATGTGTATGGACACTAATGAGAAAAACACATGTGTTCAAAGAGAGAGTGGAGGAAACATTTCTCTTAAGGCTCCATGTGAAAAAGCATGTGTATGGACACTAATGAGAAAAACACATGTGTTCAAAGAGGGAGTGGAAGAAACATTTCGCTTAACATTCTGTTTGAGAAAGCATGTGCATGAACACATATGAGAAAAACTCATGTGTTCAAAGAAGGAGTGGAAGCAACATCGTTCTTTTAACTGTGTGTGATAAAGCATGTGTATGGACACTAAAGAGAAAAACACATGTATTCATTCAAAGATTGGAAGCAACAACTCCCTTAATATTCTCTGTGAGAATGCATGTGTATGGATGCTGATGAGAAAAACACATGTGTTCTAATGATGAGTGGTAGCAACATCTCTCTAAATGCTGATTTTGAGAAATCATCTGTGTGGACACTAATGAGAAAAGCATATGTGTTCAAACAAGGAGTGGAAGCAACATCTCTCTTAATGTTCTGTGTGAGAAAGCATGTGTATGGACACTAATGACAAAAACACATGTGTTCACACAAGGAGTGGAATCAACATCTTCCTTAAGGCTCTCTGTTAGAAAGCATGTGTATGGATGCTGATGAGAAAAACACATGTGTTCAAATGAGGAGAGGAAGCAACATCACTCTAAATGCTGCTTTTGAGAAAACCTTTGTATGGACACTAATGACAAAAACACATGTGTTCATATGAGGATTGGAAGCAATATCTCTGTTAATACTCAGTGTCAGACAGCATGTGTACGGATGCTGATGGTAAGACACATGTGTTCAAACGACGTTTGGAAACAAAATCTATCTTAATGAAGTCTGTGAAAAAGCATGTGTATGGACACTAATGAGAAAAACACATGTGTTCAAAGAGAGAGTGGAGGAAACATTTCTCTTAAGGCTCCATGTGAAAAAGCATGTGTATGGACACTAATGAGAAAAACACATGTGCTTAAAGAGGGAGTGGAAGAAACATTTCGCTTAACGCTATGTGTGAGAAAGCATGTGCATGAACACATATGAGAAAAACACATGTGTTCAAAGATGGAGTGGAAGCAAAATCTCTATGAAAACTGTGTGTGTTAAAGCATGTGTATGGACACTAAAGATAAAAACACATGTACTCATTCAAAGAGTGGAAGCAACAACACCCTTAATACTCTCTGTAAGAAAGCATGTGTATGGATGCTGATGAGAAAAACACCTGTGTTCAAAGAGGAGAGGAAGAAATATCTCTCTAAAAGCTGCTTTTGAGAAAGGCTCTGTATGTACACTAATGAGAAAAAAACGTGTTCAAAAAAGGAGTGGAAACAACATCTCTCTTAATGTTCTTTGTGAGAAAGCATGTGTACGCACACTAAAGACAAAAACACATGTGTTCAAACAAGAATTGGAAGCAAAATCTCCATTTCTATAAATTATCTGTGTGGGAAAGCTTTTGTATAGACACTAATGAAAAAAACACATGTCTTCAATGAGGAGAAGAAGCAACATCTCTCTAAATGCTGCTTTTGAGAAAGCCTCTTTATGGACACTAGTGGGAAAAACACATGTGTTCAAACAAGGAGTGGAGGCAACATGTCTCTTAATGTTCTGTGTGAGAAAGCTTGTGTGTGGACACTAATGACAAAAATACATGTGTTCAAAAAAGGAGTGGAATCAACATCTCCCTTAAGGCTCTATGTTAGAAAGCATGTGAATGGATGCTGATGAGAAAAACACATGTGTTCAAATGAGGAGAGGAAGCAACATCTCTCTAAATACTGCTTTTGAAAAAGCCTCTGTATGGACACTAATGACAAAAACACATGTGTTCATTTGAGGAGTGGAAGCAATATCTCTTTTAATGCTCAGTATGAGACAGCATGTGTACGGATGCTGATGGTAAGACACATGTGTTCAAACGAGGTTTGGAATCAAAATCTATCTTAATGAAGACAGTGAAAAAGCATTTGTATGGACACTAATGGGAAAAACACATGTGTTCAAATGAGGAGAGGAAGCAACATCTCTCTTAATGTTCTGTGTGAGAAAGCATGTGTATGGACACTAAAGAGAAAAACACATGTATTCATTCAAAGAGTGGAAGCAACAACTCCCTTAATACTCTCTGTGAGAAAGCATGTGTATGGATGTTGATGAGAAAACACATGTGTTCAAATGAGGAGAGGAAGCAAGATCTATCTAAATGCTGCTTTTGAGAAAGCCTCTGTATGGACACCAATGAGAAAAACGCATGTGTTCAAACAAGGAGTGGAAGCAACATCTCTCTTAATGTTCTGTGTGATAAAGCATGTGTATGGACACTAATGACAAAAACACATGTGTTCAAACAAGAAGTGGAAGCAACATCTCCATTTCAAAAATGCTCTGTGTGGGAAATCTTGTGTATATACACTAATGAGAAAAACACATGTGTTCAAATGAGGAGAGGAAGCAACATATCTCTAAATGCTGCTTTTGAGAAAGCCTCTGTATGGACACTAATGAGAAAAACACATGTGTTCAAACAAGGAGTGGAAGCAACATCTCTCTTAATGTTCTGTGTGAGAAAGCAATGTTTGGACACTAATGACAAAAACATATGTGTTCACACACTGAGTTCAAGCAAGATCTCCCTTACTGCTCTCTGTTAGAAAGCGTGTGTATGTATACTAATGAGAAAAACACATGGGTTGAATCAAGAAGTAGAAGCAACATCTCTCTTAAGGCACTCAGTGATAAAGCTTGTGCATGGAAACTAAGAAAAATGCACATGTATTCAAACAAGGTTTGGAAGCAACATCTCATTTAATGCTCTGTGGTAGAAAGCATGTGTATGAATGCTGATAAGAAAAACACATTTGTTCAAATGATGAGTGGAAGCAACATCTCTCTTAATGCACTCTGTCAGAAAGCCCGTGTATTAATTCTGATGAGAAAAATACATGTGTTCAAAAAAAAGTGGAAGAATCATCTCTCTTAATGCTCTCTGTGAGGAAGAATGTGTATGAACACTAATGAGAAAAACCCATGTGTTCAAAAAAGGAGTGGAAGCAACATCTCTCATAAAGCTCTCTGTGAGAAAGCATGTGTATGGATGCTGAGGAGAAAAACACATGTGTTCGTATGAAGAGTGGAAGCAATATCTCTCTTAATGCTCTGTGTGAGAAAACATGTGTACGGATGCTGATGGGTAAGACACATGTGTTCAAACGAGGTGTGGAATCATATCTATCTTAATGCAGGCTGTGAAAAAGCATGTGTATGGACACTAATGAGAAAAACACATGTGTTCAAATAGAGAGTGGAGGAAACGTTTCTCTTAAGGCTCTATGTGAAAAAGCATGTGTATGGACACTATTGAGAAAAACACATGTGCTTAAAGAGGGAGTGGAAGAAACATTTCGCTTTATGCTCTGTGTGAGAAGGCATGTGCATGACCACATATGAGAAAAACACAAGTGTTCAAAGATGGAGTGAAAGCAACATCTCTCTTAAAACTGTGTGTGTTAAAG
>PVIH01030350.1:0-12307 GCA_004025045.1 Sigmodon hispidus | reverse complement strand
CATATTATAAATTTAAAGAAGTTATATAAATTATTTTAAATAAAAGTATAAATATGTAATATACAATAAACTTAAATTTTAAATTTGTATTAATAAATTACAAATAATATTAATTTAAAGTATTTTGAGATTAATAGTTGTTTTTGGACTGAGGTATATTTAATAATTTATTTTTTAAGTTATTTTTATATTATATTTTTTAGAAACAAATTGCCTATAACTATTAATTATTTATAATAAAAACAAATATTTATAAACAATATTTTGGAAATTTGGGTATAGTTTTTTTTACCATTTTTTGTTGTTGATTGAAGGTAATTGGCAATTTTACGCAAGTCTTTAGCCTGGATTATTTTAATTCACTGTTTTGAAGTTGAAGTGGCTATATTTTTTATAAGAGTTTTTTTTAGGTTTCTTAAAATTAAATTACATTAGTCTGGAAGTAATTTATAAGTTTTTATTTTTGTGGAAAGAAAAATACATTTTTTTTAAACTTTATTTATGTATTATTTATTTATTTATTTTCCTTGAACTGGAACTACAGACAGTTGTTAGCTGCCATGTGGGTGCTGGGAATCGAACCCCGGTCCTCTGGAAGAGCAGACGGTGCTCTTAACCGCTGAGCCATCTCTCCAGCCCGCATTCTCTTACTTTCTAACTTGTGCTATAGAAAATCACAGGAGGAAGACCATGTTGACCTGCTAGGTCATGTGGATTCCCTCTTAGCTACTGAGTCCCCCAGGAACATGTGCAGCTCTGTGACGAGGGGACCAGCTCTACCTGCAGGTCCCAGTGTGATGACAGAAGTGTTCAGTCACATGGTTCAGGGTTAGCACTGATTTAACTTTGTCTTTGTAGACTTCAGTTTATAATGTTAATTGTGAGATTTCTTAAATCTTCCACACAGATCCCCCAGAGGCACATGTGACCAGTCATCCTGGACCTGAAGGGAAAGTCACCCTGAGGTGCTGGGCCCTGGGCTTCTACCCTGCGGATATCACCCTGACCTGGCAGAGGGGACAGGAGGAACAGACTCAGGATATGGAGCTGGTGGAGACCAGACCTTCTGGGGATGGAACCTTCCAGAAATGGGCATCTCTGGAGGTGCCTCCCGGGGAGGAGCAGAAATACACATGCCATGTGTACCATGAGGGGCTGCCTAAGCCCCTCACCCTGAGATGGGGTAAGGAGGGTGTGGGTGCAGAGCTGGGGTCAGGGAAAGCTGGAGCCTTCTGCAGACCCTGGGCAGGGGCAGGGCTGAGAGCTGGGCTCATGACCTCCACCTTCCCTTCCTGCCCTTCCCTTCCCAGAGCCTCCTCAGTCCTCAGACACCATCATGGCTGTCATTGTTGTTCTGGTTCTCCTTGGAGCTGTGGCCGTCATTGCAGCTGTGGTGTTTGTTGTGAGGAAGATGAGGAGAAACACAGGTAGGAAAGGGCAGGTCTGAGATCTCTTTCAGACCCTTTGAATAGTGTGATCTGCTTCATTGATGGGAAACATCTACACCCCTCCTTGCTCCTGTCTCTACCTGGGTTTGCAGTCAGTTCTGGAAAATTCCTATAGTCTGGGTCTTCCCTGGTCTCTCACAGCTTTTCTTCTCACAGGTGGAAAAGGAGGGAACTATGCTCCGGCTTCAGGTAAGTTTGGGGGCAGGACTGTCCCTGAGGCCTTTGGGGGTGAAGCTAGAGTTGGGGGAGTCTGGGAACACAAAATGGATCCTCCAGTGAAATCCTCTGGGTCCTCTGTTTATACCTCTATAAATATATATATTTTACCCTAGACAGGGACAGTGCCCAGAGCTCTGATGTGCCTCTCCCAGGCTGTGAAGGTGACACTGGGGAATATTTGGGAGGGGCAGAGTGGACATGATTGGGTTTCAGAAACTCCCAGAATCACCTTTGAGTGAGTGGTGGGTTGTTGGGATGTTGTCTTCACAGTGATTGTTCATGACTCTTGTTCTGTAGCGTGAAGATGGCTGCCTGGCGTGATGGAGTGACAGAGATGGGCTCAGGTCTCTCCTGTGACATCTGGAGACCCTGAGGACACTCTCAGCAACTATGTCTGACACTCTTGATCCTGTGAGGTCAATGTGAAGAACTGGGGAGCCCAGCCCACCCCTGCACACTGGGACCCTGTCTCTGCACCACTCTGTTCCATTCAGAGCCGACCTGTTCCCTTCCACAGCCAACCATCCTTTTCCCAATGAAGGGGACATCTCCATCCTGTCTCCTCCATGCTGCCCTGAGCTGCAACCCCTGATCCCCCACTGAAAATAATGTGAACTTTATTGTTCATGTCTTTGATCTCAAAGGTTGATTAGCAGGTACATTAAACCACTGAAATACTTAAAAATGTGGAAGAAATAAATGGCAGCATGGAGAACCTTCCAGAATCTGTGTTTATTAAACTCTGTGTATCTGGTAGGACAGGATGAGGCTGTGGGACTGAGTGTGAACAGGGCTGTTCCCAGGTGGATCTCAGTCCATTGCTGGCTGTGACATGGCCACTCCTCAGCTCTGTCACCTCCTGGTCCTGTTCCCTTCATCACTTGAACCACATGCTGAGAGTCTGTGATCACAGGGACACAGGGATGGCCAGAGCCTTGTCCTGTCCCCAGGATTGTGTCAGCCACAGCTGCTGTGACAGGTCAGCCTGGGCTCTTCACCCCATCTTCTCTGTTTATTATTTCTCTTTTTAGTTCACATTGAGGACTAGACCTGGTCTTGGTCCTGTGAGTGCTACCTGCCTCCCTGTCCCTTGTGGTCCCTGAGTGACAGCATTTAGAGGTGTTTTTCCATCCTTTCCCATCAGGACCCAACTAGGCCCCTGCACTCAGGAGACTGTGGGCTGAGTTAGCTTCAGTCTCCAGGGTTCCTGCCTCCTTCAGGACCCTCCATGGAAGTTCTCCTCTTCTTTCCCATCTTTCTGAATCTAACCCTGGGTGTAGGATGGGCAGAGAGGAGGGATCCGCAGGGTCTCATCTCAGATCTGTCCTGTTGGATCTGTGTTCTGCCCAAGGTCCCCTCTCCCTCCCTGGCCCTGGGAATCCTGGTGCTGCCCCCTGTGGTGACTCAGGGATTCACAAGCTCAGGATACTTTACATTAATGTTTATTTAAAAGACATGATCAAAGGACTGAGGAGATGGGTCAGGGTTGAGAGCACTTGCTGCTCTTGCAGAGGACCCAGGTTCAGACATCATCTCCCACAGGGTGGCTCACAGCATCCATAATTCCTTTTCCATGGCTTCCAGTCTCCTCTGCACACCAGACAGGCACATGGCACAAATACATCCTGGCATGAAAAACACTCATAGACATGAGATTGGTGCATCTTTTAAAAAATTCATTGTGGGAACACCAGAGATAGAAATTCCTTCATCCCCTGCTGCAGATTCTTACACTGCAGTTTTCTCTTCTAGCTTTGTGACTTCAAGTCAGTAGCTCCAGGAACCTTCCCAGAGAGGTCTGAGAACCAAGATGGTGATAATCTCTTTCTTAATGCCGACATCTTGTCTTGTGAGGGATGATGGCTTCCAGTGCCTGGGACAGAGCAGACAGTCAGACCAAATAAATGTCTGATGAATTAATAAAAGCATAAATAAGTTCATGGATCCCAGACAGAAAGGCAGGTGGGGAGGGGGAGGGAGGGCTTTGCTGAGGGAAAAGCTCAGGTGACCCTGACCTCAGTGTGAGGAGATCTGGTGCTGCCCTTGACACACCAGCCCTTGGCCTGAGGTTGTGTTAATAAACGGAGCTTCTGTAGAAGAGGGAGGGGATTGTGGGAATCTTCCTCTAGACTGAAACATCCCTGCTGGAGCCAGGAGGAGGCTGATGAGGGTCATGAAACACAGGAAGCTCCAGGTTCTCCGAACTGACACAATGTAGCTCTTCCCTCTCAGGGTTAAACCAGCTGCAGTTCCTGAGGGACAGGGGGCTGTTGAGTGAGCTGCTGGGAGCTATGCAGGGGACTGCAGGGAGGCAGCTGTGTGCATGGACCTGCACCCTGGAGTGTATGGCTCAGTGGTTATCCCCTGTCCCACACACAGTCCTGTGAGTGACCATGGAGCTCAGGGTTCACCCAGCTGACCGTGGATGGATGTTTTTCCTGCTCTGCTGTCACTGTCTCCAGCTGGGGTGGAGGAAACCCACTCCTCAAACAGGGGACACAACTGTGTGAAGTGTTCATCTAAATTGTTCTGTTTTTATTAAAAACTCAGGAGTCAGATATTGGGATAAAAACATGATAGACTGGACCTGGAGAGATTACTCAGAGGTTAAGAGCACTGATTGTTCTTCCAGAGGTCCTGAGTTCAATTCCCAGCAACCACATGGTGGCCATCACCATCTGTAATGAGATCCTGTTCCCTCTTCTTTACATTGTATACATAACAAATAAATATTCTTTAAAAACCTGATACATCAAGAAAGCAGTAAAAGGTCCAGCTGACCCTCTCTCCACTTTCCCAGATGGAAGTGGCTCATGAATCTTTCTAGGACCATCCCTATTATTTCCTGTATCTTTCATTAGATACCCTGGGTTCTCCAGAACCAGTCAGCTGATTGTTGACTCTGGACCTGGTTCAAAGATGACATTATTAATAGTCTCTGAGTGTCACAGTATGAACAAATATCCTGAAACATTACATCTTTTATATAAATAATGGTTTTAACTCTAACATAGTAAAACTACATACAATAAAACCAATATCCACTAAGAATTATGTTCACAATGTCCATTTGTATGTGACAAATTTGGAGAAATTACTCTATTTTCTATCCACTATTTGATCTAGTGTAGTTGGCTGTCCAACATGGGTGATATACACCCACATAAAGCTTGAGAAAAAATAAAATAAGTGTTCTAAAGCACAAAATCAGAGCCAAAGACAGCTTCTGAGTTGTGTGCCTCACAGGAGCTGGGGTACAGAGACGTGCTGGTAAGGCGTGCAGGTGAAATTCAAAATGGGACGTCCGAGGCAGGCAGCTTAAACGAAGGCTGGTTCCCGAAGTCGCAGAGAAGACTCAGTATAAGAAACAAGCTGCATATGGTGGATTCAAGGTTTCTGCTCTCACAGGCAAAAGGGACCAGAGTCAAAGACTGATTCTTTTCTTGGGTCAACCCTATTTGCTGGAGGCAAGCAGAGGCATGGCTTTTTTAAGTGAGATTTCCCTGATTATGCCTTAGAGGCGAAACACTTGGAAATCTTTTAGAAGAGGCTTTGCTGCCACATACTTAAATGGAGTTAATGAGCATCAGATGGCAGTGCTTTACTTGATGATTATAGGGACCCTAAAATTCCACAGAGTGGTAATTTGTGTGATAATTAGCTAAAAAGCTAGGCTAGAAACTGGGTGGAGCCAGGCAGCAATCCTAGTGATGCCTTTAATCCTTAGTGCCAACCTTTGCAGATTAAGGGTGTGGTCAGTTAGAGGAAACTGGGTGAAGGATAAAAGGTATGGACAGACAGAAGTAATAAGGAGAGCTGGGTTGAATTAGCCACACTAGTGATGCCTTTAATCCTTAAACCAAACCTTGGCAGATTAAAAATGTGTACAGAAGCAAAGAAATAGAGCAAACTGGGTGGAAGATTAAAGGTGTGTAGAAACAGAAAGAAATAGAGACAGCTGGGTGAGTCAGCCACCCTAACCAAGCAAAATGGGGTCAGAAACAGAAAAAATAAAAGATATACAGTAGAGACAGATTAAAAAAAAACAAACAAACCTGTAAATGGTTTAAGGTATGTTTAAAATATATGTAGGCTGAAGGAGAAAATAAAAAAGGAAAAAGGATAGAGAAAGTTCTTTTAAAAAAAGAGTAAAAAGAAATAGTAATAAGCCATGTAAAAATGAAATATACAAGGAGTGTCTGGATACTGTATGTTATTGTCCTGTCTTTAAGCTTTTTGACTATAAATGAAGTAGTTAAAGCTGCTAAAAGGTATTTAATTGTAAATGTTCCTGTATTAATCCAATCTATATATTTTGTAAATGAGTTGGCTTTAAAATTTAAATCAAAAGATACACTACTTTGGAGAAGAGGTTTTCCTTTTATTTTACAGAAAATGAGAAGCTGTGGATTTATTGTAGTTTAAGAAAATAAGGTTTGATCAAGGAAGACCCCCTGAAAAGTCTCCAATGGAAATGGATGACCCAGATGATTCAGCATTTCAGAGCACTTCTGTTGCAGTTTTCTCTGAGTTCTGCATTCAAAAGAAGTTCAAGGATACTGGCTGAGATGACCCAGCCTTACAGAGTACTCCACTAAGGACTTATCCATAATCCTAAAATTTTCTTTGGACCTCCATGGATTTGCCAATGCCCTCATTCAGCAGGAAGTAGACTAGAGAACCACAACCACATTCCCAAAAAATGGATTATGGATGTTTGTGTTTGTTTATATGATGGGTGTAAGTCATTATAGATAATGGGAAAAAAAGGATATTATATTGGGGTTCTTTTTATTTTAAAAAGAGAAAAAGGGGAAATGTGGTGGGTATATTATATTTCCTGTTATTTTAAATATTTGTTCTGCCTATGGGTTTAATAAAAAGTTGATTGGCCAAAGGCAAATAGAAAGCATGAGCAGGACCTTTAGGCTAAGAAAACTCAGAGTTCAGGAAGAACAGAGAAAGATGCCAGATATAGATGCCAGAGTCACTGGAACTGCCAGGAGATGCAGAGGAAATGCTGCTCTGAGAAAAGGTACCAAGCTGCACGGGTCAACAAGATGGGTTGAGTTCACATAGAGGAGCTAACAAATTATATGCCTGGGCTCTAGGTCAACCAAGCATAAAAATAATATAAACCTGTGTGTGATTATTTGAGGCAAAGTGGGGCTGAGAGTGAGACTAAACCTTTGGTCCAGGCCCGAAAAGTCTGGGCCAGAACCATTTAAAACATCGTAGTTTTATACCTGAATTACTTTTTATCATAACTTGTACTACTATCCTAAAATATCTTTTTAAACGTTAAATCATTTTCTTAGATAAATGTCTTAAGCTTTTGTTTCTCAACCTTGTAAGCATTACAACTCTTTTGTAAATTTCTTTTCTGAATTTGGAAACAAAGAAAATGGTGCAACTATCATTTGCCACCATCAGAGACCTGAGAAGGATAAAATATCCCTAGTTAACAGGAAGTGCAGAGCAAACAACTTCCAAAGAAAAGACAGAGGCATCTGGAGGCCTGGACAGTCACCCAAGGGTCCTATGAAATGTTGGGGCATCCATCTTTAGCCTTCAGGCCTAGTGGATCTGACAGACTTTTCTGTGAAGCAGGAATTTTGAATGCCTGTCCTATCTTTTCTTGTCAAAGATAACAGTTGCCTTCTTTTTAATATTTTATTTTTATTTTATGTAAATTGGTGTTTTGCCTGCATGTATAACTGTGTAAGTGTGTCAAGTCTTGAAATTACAGACAGTTGGAAGCTGCCATGTGGATCCTGAGAATTGAATAAGTCCTCTGGAAGAACACTCAGTGCCCTTAGTGGCTGAGCCATCTCTCCAGCCCCTACATCCAGCTTTTTAAAAGGGCCATGCTCCAACTCCAAAGCCAGCTTTAACATTTCAAAAAAATTTAACTTCTTTATGGGCTCTTTTAAACGTAGGGCTGTTGGTACCTTTAAAGACCAACAGTTTTATGCCCTGCTTATGTGCAACCTAGACAGTCTGTGACTATTCTTGATAACATCTAAATTTTTCCTCAGCAGCATTTTTTATCTCATGTATGTTTCTGAGATTGGAGAAGTGCTAACTAGTGTTTTCCATTGCTGCAACAAATCACATCCCCATAAATTGATGGCTGTATTAGCCACATAAGGCTTCACTTTTGCTACTAGACCTGGGCAGTGTGGCTCACACCTTTAATCCCAGAACTTGGGAGGCAGAAGCAGGCAAATCTCTGTGAGTTCAAAGCCAGCCTGGACTACAGAGTTAGTACCAAGACAGCCAAGGCTACAAATGAATAAAAATATCTTATTATGCCTTTCTGGCCCTATAATGTTGACTGACCTTGCACATCATTTTACCTGAGATGAAGTTCCAATCCTTAGAACCTAAATATTTATCTCCTAATGAGGCCAAGATGGGGGTTGAGATTTAGGTGAAATTATGGTTACACCTGTGTTTGGGTCTAGTAAAGCTTCAATTTCAATGCATTTATTTGTTGTTTTGTTTTTGTTTTTTAAAAATATTTCTTTAATTTTATGTGAATTGGTGTTTTGCCTGCTTGTATAAATATATAAGGGTGTCAGATCTTAGAATTATAGTTCTTAGCTGCCATGTGGAGGCTGGAAATCAAACTCAGGTCCTCTGAAAGAACAGTCAGTGCTCTCAACTGCTCAGCCATGTCTCCAGCCTCAATGCCTTTATTTGTATTATCAGCTTTGGTCTCATAATTAATAGCAGTTTGCCAAACATGCTATAAAAATATATTGTTTTCTGGGCTGGAGAGATGTCCCAGAGTTTAAGAGCACTGACTGTTCTTCCGGAGGTCCCGAGTTCAATTCCCAGTAACCACATGGTGGCACACAACCATCTATGATGACATCTGGTGCCCTCTTCTGTACACCGTATACATAATAAATAAATAATCTTTAATCTCCTCTCCCGAACGTTCTGTTTTATGTACTGATGCTGTTGTGTCCTTGATCCCATCCAAAGCAGTATGGTTTTTAACAAAAGGCTTTAAGTCTTATCATTGCTCTGTGTGTGTGTTTCTCCAATGCTCACAGGGAATGCTTGAACCAAATGTGATATCAGAGACTGCAGGAGGCCCCATAAACTACTGCTCTTTAGAGGTTCTGAGATCAATTCCCAACAACCACCTGGTAGCTCACAACCATCTACAATGAGATCTAGAGTTCATTTCTGGTGTGCAGGCAGAACACTGTATACATAATAAATTAAGTGTTAAAAAATAAATAAAAGTGACCAGGTGGTGCTGGTCCTCCCCTTTACTCCAGCACTTGGGAGGCAGAGGAAAGTGAATCTCTGTGAGTCTGAGACCAGCCTGATCTCCACAGTTAGGTCTAGGTAGTCAAGGTGACCCCAAAAACCTTTCTATCAATAATAATAATAATAATAATAATAATAATAATAATAATAATAAGTGAATAGATACATAAATGAATAAAAACAAAGTTGATGTACCTTCCAAGCATAAGTGCACATCCAAAAAGATTGCTTAGGGATAATGAATGCTTTAGATTCTTTCAGAGGACCTGGAATAGATTCCCAGATCACAGTCACCTGTAACTCCAGCCTCCCCTCCCCCACAACCCCTCCAGGGTGGGGCACATACCGTCTCTTCTGGCCTCTGGGAGCACTGTATTCACCTGGTACAGGGACATACAGGCTGGCAAACACCCATAGACATAAAAATTAATATTTTTTAAAAGAAAGAATAATAAATAGAGGAAATAAGATTTCTCTAAAGAGATGCCTGAACAGTATTCTGGTCGTTACAGCATGATGAGAACCTCCCAGGCCCTCCTTCATGACTTCAGGGTCCCCTGCACTAGATGTGCTCACTGGTCTCAGGGATTAAGGAAGAGAAGGTTAAAGGACACAAATTCCCCTAAGATGCTGCTGATCTGTGACACTGGCTGGTTTTTATGCTGTTTTGTTCTTGGAGGAGCTTGAGGTAGAATGTTCCTCAGAAGTTGAGTCTCAGCGCAGAGATCTCAAGGACCCTGCAAACTACAAAGAGCATTCCTGGCTGAAGGGAAATCCCTGGCTGCTTTGGGATGCAGAGGGCACAGGTGACCCCTCCCTGCCTTCCCCGAATTCAAAGCTCACAGCCCATCAGGGAGAGCAGGGCCCTGACCAGCTCGCACTCCTGGGTCCTGCTGCCCCCTGGCGGCCGTCAGCGGCATCGCGGCCTCCGGGGGTCCTGGGGACCAACAGGGACCATTGTCCCCTCAGACTGCAGAGTCGCCCAGCTGCTGGCCTGGTTCAGGAGCCTCCTAGGCTGTCTGGGCCACACTGAAGAACCGGCTGTCTCCTGCACAGCCGCTCACATCACAGCGTTAGTTTCTTTTTCATTAGTTGCTGATGTTTCCTGGGATTTAACCGTGCATGTTGAGCCCATGCTAACAAAGTATATCGCCCACTAGCTTAGTTTGATGTAACCCACCCAAAGACAGGGACCCTGGTTTCCTTGGGAACATCGTTAGTCCCTGCCCTCAGGAGGCAGAGGCAGGTGAGCTGAGTTCCTGATCCACATAGCAAGTTTCAAGACAGCCAGGGCTACAAGGAGAGACCTGAACACCGGGATCCCCATGACTGACTCCTGGAAGGCGTGGTGGTTAAGGTTTGCAATGGAGACAAGATTACGAAGGATTCCAAGGGCCGAGTCAGTTCCCCCAACCCTCGCCCTAGCCTAGCACCATGCTGGGAAAGCTTCAAGGAACCTGGAGCCAGAGAGGGACTCGGGAACCTGCAGCTAGACCAAGACAAGGGAAAATGGCAGTAGACTGGTCAAGCTCCCAGGACAGCACTGACCCCGCCCACAAGTCATATCAGCCAATCAAGATGGCGCTCAGGACCTCCTCCTTCCTTTCCCTTCTCTGGGCTTCCCTGGGTTTGCACCTTCCCTTCCATAGATGGAAGGGCTCAAAGATGCCACTGGAAAGGACCTGATAGTCAATAGTGGGGTGGAGGAAATGACCTCGAATTACATTATTTTTCAGGGCAGCTTCTTCTTCGTGTTCGTTTTTCTTTTAAATCATGTATACAGAAGAAGGTACCAGATGCCATTATGAATGGTTGTGAGCCACCATGTGGTTGCTGGCAATTGAACTCAAGCCCTGTGGAAGAACAGTCAGTGCTCTTAACCTCTGAGCCATCTCTCCAGTCTGTCTGGGCAGCTTCTTCACCTGAAATTTCCCTCTGCATTGTCAAATAAATCTAGAGACTGCTATCTTATTTGAACGACCCCTTCCTTGAACTACAATCCTAGACATTTACTTTTTTAAAAAAATAAAGATTTATCTTACTATATATGGTTTGCTACCTACATAAACACATGCATGCCAGAAGAGGGCACTAGATGCCTTTATAGATGACTGAGTAATCATGTGATTCCTGGGTGTTGAACTCAGGAGCTCTGGATTTGTATCTAAGGCTCTTAACCAAGCCATCTCTCAGCCCAACCTGGGTTCAATTCCCAGCACTTACATAGCAGCTAAGAAATGTCTGTAACTTCAAGATCTGACATCATCACACAAGCACACAAGCATGCAAAACACCAATGCATATAAAAACATAAACATAATCTTTAAAACTTTTATGTGGCATGTGTGTATGTGACTACGTGCATGCCTAGTGTTGAGGAGGTCAGAAGAAGGCCTCAGGTCCCCTGGAACTGGAGTTACAGATGATTGTGAGCAGCTATGTATATGCTGGGATTACAGCCCAGGCCCCTACAAGAACAGTTAGCACTATTAACCTGTGAAGCATTTCTTCAGTTTCCAGTAACCCGACTTTGAGAAGATCACAAAGCTCTAGATTGGAGAAAAGAAAACACTTTCAACAAATGAGCTCAGAAAATGGTGTCTCATGTAGAAGGATGAAGCTCAGGCTTTATCACTCACTCTGCATTCAAACCAGTCCCAAATGCCTCAGACATCACAGTATGAGACCTGGAACTCTGAGGACCCCAGAAGGAGAGGAAAGAGAAACACCTTTAGAGAGAGACAGACAAGCATTTTCTGAATAGGACACTAGACGCTCCGGAAAATACACACCAATCAACAAAGGGACCTTGTAGGGAGCTGTGTTGTACCACGCCCTAAAGGTGGCGCTGGTTTCCACCTTCCACCTTTCTCCATGGTGAGTGCTCTCGGGAGTAAACAACTCCTTTTTGGCTGTAGGCGAGGATGGTGGCTTGCTTCCGGCACCTCAGGACCTATGGGCAATGTCTACATGGCTTACCGGGATTGGAAGCCCAGAGGGTATTTAGCCACGAGCGGACTTCCCCCCGGGGTCGTACGTCATTCATGAGAGAGTGAGTCGTTCGTCATATGTTTGAGAGTGAGAGTAAGAGTGAGTGAGTGAGAGACAAGAGAAGATAATTAAAAGCCTGAATAAACTGCAAAGAGAAGGATCTGGTGTTGCGTGGGGACAAGGTGGCGCGCGACAAGTGGTGCCGAAACCCGGAAAGATAGGAACTAAACACGTGACAAGTGGTGCTGAAATCCGGGAAGATAAGAATTAAACTCGCGCCAATGAACGACAGGATTCAGAACTCTTCTGCAGTCGGGGGGTGCACCGGTAAGTCCCAGGTAAGTTGGGATCTGCAGTGAGAG
>PVIH01030349.1:0-12308 GCA_004025045.1 Sigmodon hispidus | reverse complement strand
GAGTGTAAGCTTGTTCAGCCACTTTGGAATGCAATATGGAGGTTTCTCAGAAAAGTGAGAATCAATCTCCCCAAGGACCCAGCAATACCACTTCTGGGTGTATACCCTAAAGAGGCACATTCACACTCCAAAGGTATTAGCTCAACTATGTTCATAGCAGCATTATTTGTAATAGCAAGAACCTGGAAACAACCTAGATATCCCTCAGCTGAAGAATGGATTAACAGACTGGTACATCTACACAATGGAATACTACTCAGCAGTAAGAAAAAATGATATCCTAAAATTCGCAGGCAAATGGATGGATTTGGAGAATATCCTCCTGAGTGAGGTATCACAAACTCAGAAAGATAAGCAGGGGATGTACTCACTCATTAGTGGTCTCTAAACAAACAAACAAGAAAAAATGCCAAGCATGCCCAAGCTGCAATCCACAGCCACTGAACAGCTTGGGATCAGAAACACCATGGACTGACCCTTCGGATCCCACTCCAACTATAGGAACACCTGCCTCACTCTTGAGGGAGGGGCGACAAAACTGGATTTGCCAGGAGTAGAGACGGATCCAAGCGTTATTGGGTCAGTGGAACCATAGGACTGTCTGCAGCCTGCCCAGGGAGGGGATGGCGAGTTGTGGAGAAGAAAAAATGACCTGATGTGGCAGGAGGGGGAAGGGACCTTGAATAAGGATATACAGGGATGGAAAAAAAAATTCAGAGGGAAAGCTGAACACAAAGTAAATATATGTGTAGCAATCTTAAAAAAAAATAGATTTTGTTATCTAAAATTCAGCCATCAAAAACATGACAACTCCTGACATCACTATTCCTTTCTCAAAATAATGTTAAACATCATAGATATCTCACAAAAAGATTGTCTTCTTTAGAAGATTATGGTCTAATAGACAAAAGACTACACTTGCCCCGACTACTATCAACATGCACATTGTCTGATCTAGACAAACAAAATAAAAACAGTTTCTCCCCCCCCCAAAAAAAAGAAAATCAGAATGAACCTTGTAGATTGTGGATTTGCCATATATACAAAATGATCTTCAGTGATTTGGATGGATAAGTTTATTCTGAGTGCATACATAAGTTCATATATACCAGATCAATGTTTCACACTGTTCAAAGAAACAAAAGTAAGAAACAGAGGTCTGACAATACTTACAAAGGTAGTAATCTCATAACTTCCAATGCCTAAAAGCATGTCTCAAATGCCATGAAAAGAAACAAATGTAGAATTCCCAGTCTAGTTATAATTCGACTCTGCCATATTTTATTGATTTTTTTTTTACCTGTTATTTTTGAAGCGCAAACAGGACTTATTACTTCTATCTGAAGACCAATTGTGGAAGTTTGTTTTAAATAGTCTGTTTTTGGCTAATAAAGACACAATTGATATAATACAATTTTTTATGTTGTAACAAATAAATAAATAGTTCACAGATAACAAACTGTTCACATCTTTGTAATAAATGCATACCTCACAGAAAAAAAACTCTTTTCATGGGATTTCTGAAACTAGGATGGTATAGTTTATTTGATAAAGATGTATGGTTTACTGTAATGGATGAGTTTATGGACTCTGTGACCAAGCCAGTATAAGATTCCTTAAAATGACATAAATACGTGTAGTATTTCATAGAACAGATAAATGCTCTATAAAACACCAAACAAGAATTAAGTAAGATAAAGGCCATAATAAATTCTCAATATTCATTGTGCATTTAAGGTCAGTATTGTAGGATGAAAAATAGTATCTGTTATTCTAGGGATGGATGTTCACAATAAAGAGACCTAGGCTAAATATGCAACAACTAGGCTGATGCACCTTAGTTTAACAGAACAGGACAGGTCCTTCTCAACCTCTCCCAGCTATTAGCAATAAATAATAGGAATGATTTCTATCTGTGCTATGCTTCATCATGTCTCTCTAATTCCTGGCGAATCGTCCTATGATTGTTTGCTCTATGAAGTGTTTTATTAATGTCCCTGTTATTATTCTAAACAACTCTAACAATAATCTAGACTTACCGAAAAGACTGTATTCCTGCTTATAGCTTTTTAGAGAAACAATATTTGGATTCTAAGATATATCTGTCTAAATTTGCAGCACTGACATCTCTATTCAATCTATCCATGAGAAAAAGAAATCAATCAACTGAATTATAACTCCTTTTACAGGAAAATGTATTATTAAATTCATGAGAGCCCACTGTATTATAAGAAACCATATATCACATCTATCTCTTCCTATAGATATACCATTTATAATCAAACATGATAATGCCTGCTAGATCAGAAGCATTAAATGTCTTTGCTTCTCATACTGGAAAGTATGTGAGAATAATAATAGCATAAACTTTGAGTCAGAGATTTTAGGTCAAGCCTCAAATTTATCATTCATATATTTTGTAAACAGAATTGACTTAATCTACATATTCATTTATTTTACCATTTGAAGAGTCTAGATATTTTTCTGTAAAAAATGATAAGGTAAAATGTCAAATTTTGTCTATAAATTATAAAGAATTATAAAGCAATGTGGAAAATCTTACTCAGTGATTAGTTTAGTTGAGTTTCAGCCAGCCTCGCTTTTCTTTAATTTCATTATTCTTTCATAGATGTATATTACATTTTCCAATGTTAATGTCATACAATACTTTTTTACCCAATGTGATTTTCCATTAAACATATACGTATTTATTACTTAAGTTTTTATGGGTTGTAGTGACACTTTCATAAAAAAAGTTTAGAAAAATATGATAAAATTTTAAATTATTTTCCCAACATTTAAGCCATAATTATTCTACATTATCAGCAATTAATAAGATTAAAAAGAACACTAAAAATATGATAATATACATTACTAATTAACTTCTATAGTTATAATTAATATCTTTTGTGTTTTGATATTTACTTGTATTTTATAACTCAAAAATAAAATAATCTGAGAATAAAAAATGTAAACAAAAATGCTTATACATAGTGTTTTATTGATGATGAAAAGCTGAAAGATGATATAAATACATGTACAAAATACTGTCATAAACAAAAATCATCATTACTAAGGAGAAGAAACAAAATTTGACATAGTATAGAGAAATGATTATTTTATTTATTTATTTATTTATTTAATTTTTATCATAAATAAAGTCTCATTTTTTATCCATGCATCCTCTTGTTCAAACTCCTTTTCCCCTTCTGCCCCTCCCAAACACTCTTTCTTCTATTGCATTTCTGAAAACAGAAAAAAATGTTTATAATAATACATATAAGCCTGGCATGATGGTGCATGCTTTTACTCTGAGCAGGTGAGATCAAGGCCAGCCTGGCCTACAAAGTGAGTTTGGGACAGCCAGAACCAGAGCTGTTACACAAAGAAACCCTGTCTCAAAAAGCCATATTTATATAACATAGAAAAACTTAAAGTTAAGTAAAACATTCATGTAATAGATCATTATAATGATGTATAGCATCCATTTATCTAATGCCTAAAAGTTATATTATATTGTATACTATAAAATGTTTGACTATTATAAGAAAAATATGATATTTTAACAAAAATAAGTAAAAATTGCAGGTTTTTCCTTTAAAGAAAACCAAGATAATAAAATTGTATGTCTGCTTTTTCATCTGAAAAACAAGTCTGAATTTGCTTAGCAGAATTGTAAGAATAATTTAAAATTATTCACAAGAGATCACTCTGCAGTCTATAGTGCTTTCTCATAATTTGAAATCTGAGGCTGGATTTGCCTTGAACTATGGATAAGATTATCTTGCTCACCTCTAATTCAAGGTGAAAGAGCTGCAGGAAATGGTTTTCAGAGATAAAGCACTGCTTTACTGAGAAGCCAGACTTAACTCCTTCAGAAACAAGCTCCTGTTATCAGGCAGTACTGCAAAACAGACCACTCCCACTTTAAATTGAAAAAAAAAAAAAAAACACATTGACAGTGTAAGTGAGCAACTGAAACAACACCTCAAGTAGGCTGTGATTGTTTGATTCAATCATTTCATCTGAATGCACAGAGCATTTTAAATGTCCATACTGAGGACCTAGTACTGATATAAAGCAGCACAAGCTATACATAGTTATGGAGAAACCAGAAATAATTATAGAAAAGTATAGCAAAATAGGCAGAGACCATTTAGGAGTTTAACATTTTCATAATGACTTGTTCTTATTCTTGCTCAGAATGAACAATCTGAAACCCTGATGACAGTTTTGGCAGATGGAGGCACATAGGACCAAACAAATAAGTACCACAATACTGATATTTGCTGCCCTTCACCTAAGGAAATTACCATAATTATTATCAGATATTTATGTCATCAAATGAAGTTCAGTATTTGCATTATAGTTTAAAATGCATACTGATTGTGATTTGATTAGTCATTAGCATACAAAATATGGAAAATCCAGGCTTTAGAAAGGTTGGAAGCTAGATCTCATTGTCTTCCAACTGGATAATACTTATCTTTTATTTAAAAGGTGCTCAGGATATTTTCTAGTATGTACATTTATTGGATTTGAGCTTCTCTCCATGAGAAACCTGGTCAGAAATATAAAATGTTTCAAATTCTATTTCAAAGAGCAGAGCATTAACATTCACATGGTGGATGAGGAGTTATATCATAGCATTAGCACCTGACTGTAGATTCTATGCTACTCACATAGTAAGGTGGGTACAGTAGTGTACACGTATGTCTCCACACTGGAGAAGCAGAGGGAGGTAGATCCCTGGATAGTTTCAATGAGAAACTATCTCAAATCAGAAGTTGAAGAGAGCCTGGGAACAAAACACTTTAGATATGGTAGTTATAAAATAAGGAAAATTTTGCATATATAAGTTTGTAAACTATATATTGTACAAGAGAACTCAATTAAGGAGCCAAATATCAAATTGGCAGGAAGCTTTATCTGTTTGGTTTACTGACTTGTGCCAAATTATTTAAACTATATCCTATAAATATAAGATTCTAGATAATGTGTGAAATTGAATCAAACATCAGTGAATTAAGTTTGCACTTATTGGCTGAAGAGTTTAGGTTAAGAAGAAATGGATTCAGAAAATCTTTTTGATGATTCAGGAAGTTTGCTTGGTGTTATCACTGGCAAAAAATTATTCTAGAACTTTCTTAAAATTCCTCCCCATTGAAGTCACTCTGATAAAACTACTTCTGTTGTCAATCTTTTTGTACACTGTAAAGATGTGTTTTTGCCAAATGCCTCCTAACTGATTTAATAAAGAGCTGAATGGCCAAGAGATAGGCAAGAAGTGGTTAAATGGGACTTCTTGGCAGAAAGAAAAGAAGAGAGGAATCTGGGCTTGGGAATATACCAAGGAAGACAGGACATGAGTGGTAAAAGTTATGGGCCATGTAGAAGCACATAGATTAATAGAAATTGGTTAATGTAAGTTATAAGATTTAGTTAGAAAGAAACCTAAGCTAAGGCCAAGCTTTTGTAATTAATAATAAGTCTCTGTGTCATAATTTGGTGGCTGGAAATACAGAGAAAGACTGACTACACACTTCATTTTAAGAGTTACTTCAAATTATCTAAATATAGTGATATTTTATAATCATGAATAAGAATAGACAAAATATGAAGAAATATAGGATTTCAATAAATAAATAAACTTGGTGTGCTGTGTTTTGCTGGTGGCTGGTAGAAATTAAATTATTGCAGACTAAAAAGTTAAGGAACTAAGTTAGGCAATAAAGTTAGACCATGTTCTCATTCCCAAGTGGATTTTAGACAAAAAGCAAAGAATAACCAGTCTGAAAATCACAACCTCTGAACAGCTAGGGAGCAGAAACTGAAGAGAGACATCCAGGGATCTCCCGGGAAGGTGAAATGCACATCTCCTGAGTAGACTGGGATCTTAATGGGGAGCAAGCAAAGGAAGGAGGGAACGAATCCTGAAACGAGATGGTTGAGTGGAAGGAGCAAAAGACAGGGAGAACAAAGAAATGGATGTCTTGGTAGAGTGCTAAAACGTCTAAGAACACACAAGATGTCCCTGGTTTGGACTCCAAGTAGTAGTAGAGAGGGTGCCTAAACAAGACTTCCCCTATAATCAAATGAATAACCACCCTAATTGTCATTATAGAATCTTCATTCAGCAAGAGATAGAGGCAGAAGCAGGGATCAATAGCTAAGCACCAGGAGGAGCTCCCAGTCCAGCTGGAGAGAGAGAGAGAGAGAGAGAGAGAGAGAGAGAGAGAGAGAGAGAGAGAGAGAGAGAGAGAGAGAGAGAGAGAGAGAGAGAGAGAGAGAGGAGAGTATTTGAGCAAAGGGATCAGAAGCATGAGGAGGAGACCCACACAGAGACAGCTGACCAGAGCTATTGGGAGCTCACTGAATCAGAAACAACCTCTGAGGAATCTTCAGGCAAAGGAACTAAACCCTCCAAGGGTAGACAACAGTCAAATGGCGTGAGCAGTTTGTGGAGCCTCTTACTGAAGGATCAGACTATGTTCCTGTTGTATGAACTGACATCTCAGAGCTCATTTCCTACAGAGGAACACCTAGCCCAGCCTTAATACTGGAATGTGAGACTGGGATCTACCTCAGCTAGATATGCCAGACAGATTCCTGGCCCTCCTTGGGGAAGGGATGAGGAGATGGAATGGGGGAGCCTGAGGGAGGATTGGAAAAAGGAAAGGGAGGAAGAGCAGCAATTGATATTCTGCTAGGTTTTGTGAAGTATAAACACTTACTGTACTTGGGCATTTGTGGTGTGCATAGAAAAGCAAACAGTGGAAGTAATATTCAAAGAGGAGTCTAGTAATAAATTCTTTCAGCATGAATTTACTAATTATGACACTACAGTATCCCATTCATTTTCATAAGTAATCTACCATGTGCAAAGAAGTCTTCCATTCTCAAAATAGAAACAGCAAAGGGGAGCATTAAGAACAAATAGAAGAACACATATAAACAAGGTGATATTGATTAGAGTAGGTCATCTATTAGGAATGTAATTCTTGGAAGAGGGCAGTTGGCTAACCCAGGCAGAGGAAACATGAAGATTTTGCAATAGAAAAATTAAGCATAGAAAGTAGGTCATTCTCTAAGAAAATCATGTTTAAGTAAAATTAAGTTTACCTTATTTTGATATTTGGTTTGCCGCTAGATACAATCTTAAAATGCTAACTAGTAAGTACTTTAAAAACACATATGTTTAACCATAAGATAATTTGATTTTATAAAAGATAATCTCCCCACAAAAAAATTAATTTCTACGTGGCAATGAGAACTAATATACTTAGGTTTTAATAAGTATTCTAATACAAACTTACACTTTTTACCAAGAAAGTTTGAACAATGTATTTTGTATAATATATAAGTCAGCATATAACTGTAGGAAAGTCATATCCCAAAGTGAATCTCAACTGTTACATGACAAAGTAGTCACATATTGAGAAAGGTCTCACAGAGGTTAGTTTCAAGACCTGATATTTTTCAGACACTTTATCAATTGCTGAGACATAATCTCACCCACCAGCTTAACAGAGCCCTATCAGATCACATCTGGGAAGGCTGCCAACACTACCCGGCAAAGGAGCTCAAGTGTCCCTGATTAATTGGTAACTGTTCCATCAAAAGGGAAACTTAAACCACAGGAAGAGACACTTTATATTTAAGGACTGAGCATTGGGTACTTGGTAATAAACATTATTATCTTAGCCCAGTCCCAGATAATGTTTAAAAACACGGAAACTCCATTTTTTTGCTATCTATTTGTTTATTTTTTATTTACTTATGATAGTAAACTAAAATTAATCACATAAAAGGAACAAAATGCATGCAATGTCCTAATTGGAGCTTTGCTGACCTTTTATATTAGTTGTTTTTGATAATCAAGCTACCATAAACAAATACATACAGAGAAAACATTGTTGCAGACAATAAAAATTTTAATGTCCACTTAAGATTTAAATTATAAATAAACTGAAATTGTTCCAGATTTCAGTAAACAGCCAAGCATAGTTGTTAGTTGAATCAATGATTTGAAGAAATAAACTTGAAAGAAAGCAGAAAAGGATTCAAAGGGATTTCTTCTTTTACATACAGTTATTCATTGAAATGCTATTTACTTTACTTTTCTTATTTACTAGATAAGAGGTAACCACTAGGAATACAACAATGGGCAAGCCAGGAGCCTACTCAGGGAACCAGGCAGTGTAGAGGAAAAAGAAAAGCAGGAAAAGAAAAAGCAGAACATTGTTAAGTGTGACCAGTGTAGGAAAGAAGTGAGAAGCAATAATAAGAGAACAGACTGAAAACTACCTACATTGTGATAAGATGTTAATCACATTAAACCCGGGCAACTGATGTTGAACTTCAAGTTTCAAGGTTGAGTCACTCTTAGCTGTGTCTATAGTGCCTCTCTCTCTCTCTCTCTCTCTCTCTCTCTCTCTCTCTCTCTCTCTCTCTCTCTGTGTGTGTGTGTGTGTGTGTGTCTAGTATGTATGTTTTCTGGGGAAATAAATCTCTTCTTTTTCCAGGAGAAAAGTAAAACAACTGTCAATGGAACATGAAGGATTCCTCTGGAGGGTTTGTAGACAATCTCCTGTGTTTTTTCTTTAAAAACACTATAATCAAGTTGGCTAAAATGAAATCAAATGAATTTTAGTGGACATCAGAGTTTCCTTTATGTTGCAACACTGAAATAGACTAGCCAGAGAATTTGACACTTATTTCTGCATGTTCTTAAAATGAATTTTTGAAAATATATCTTTGTTCATTTTATGTGGATAAAGGAAATATGAGACCGGGAATTGCTATTTAGATTCTGTTTCTGCATCGAGTGATGTTTTCTTTAAGACAGAGGGTGCAGTTATTGGGCATTTATCTCATGTCTGACATGAATGCTAATTTTTATACTTAGAATACTTATTCCAGTCTGCAGATATCAATGACTTAAGCCTGTATTAGTTATTTCTATGTGAGCCACTTTCTCATGCAGGTTTTTGTAAGTCTTTACTCAATGTGTTCATAGGTAGATGCTGAAAGCAGTTTCAAGGTCATTGCTATAAACACAGCTTGGCAAAATAAACCCCTGCTGTTCATATGAGGGAGTCCCAAGGCCAAATGTGTGTGTGTGTGTGTGTGTGTGTGTGTGTGTGTGTGTGTGTGTGTGTGTGAGAGAGAGAGAGAGAGAGAGAGAGAGAGAGAGAGAGAGAGAGATCGATCCATGGAGAAAAGCTTGAAAGTTTTGATGAGAACTCATTTCTTGCGTCCAGATTAAAAAACATAAAATTTTCAGTTTTGAGGTTACAGAGTATATATAATACATTACAAGAAAACTAACATGTTTCTTCATTTTATTTTGTGAGAAAAAGATAAAAAGAACATTTTGTGAATGATAAGATTGAAGAAAGTACAAACTTTGTATTCTAAAATTGCTTAATTATGTTAAACGTGAACCAAAAGCTAAAGAAGCCATAAGGTCTTTGACAATTAAAGGAAGAAACATTGGAAAAATAATACTATCACCACCCAGGGAAGGGAACTGGACTGGGAATACGGTGGAGAAAACCTATCACTGGGAACCCATCTGCTTCTGCCTTGGGCTTGTCACTTTACACAGCTTTTATTATTGCCTTGTTGGTTTTATTGAGATTTAGGGGACTGGAAGAATGTTGAAAAAGGGGTGAAGCTGGAACAAGAGAAATAAGGAAGAAGGGGAAGTAACCTCTGATCTACCTACTTTGGCACTTTGTGTTTTCTCTTGAGCAATAAAAACGAGTCACTGGATGTGAAGGATGTGTACCATGGATGCCTGGATGCTGTTGCAGCTGTTTATCACACAGTCTAGAGAGGAGATATAAAGATACTGCATCATAAGAACAGGAGGGGAAGGAGACAATGTTAAAAAATAAAAGAGTGTCATTAACACAGTGGATGCATAAACAAGTCAACCTTCATTTCAACAGAAAATTGTAAAACAAGTTTGCAGTGGGCATTTTGCTTCCGTTCCCAATTCTTAGAGACTTTGCATTGGATGAAGAGTAGATGCTGGTATACTTGAGAACCTAACAGAATGATCTCATGTTAGAAACATGGAGTGACTTTTGCTAGCATCATTATTTCTCTTATTCTTCATATGCTCAACTCTGTTCAAGAAGCATGAAGCAGCCCTAGGGACAAGCATTATCCTTTTATTCAATGCATTCAATGATGGCATAAAACCTCAAAATTTAATTCTTATATATTATAGGCCAATGGTAGATAAGACATATATTTAAAAAATACAAATATGTGAGATTGTATTTTGTTAATAATACTTATTTATATTCTACATGTTTTATATGTAATTTTCAATGTTATATACATATACAAATTGCACAGATGTGATAATTTTTGGGATTTCAGTTTATTGTTAGTGATAGTGAAGACTGACCTTGAACTCTGCTCTCAGATTCAAGCCAGCATCTTATTTGATACCACACATTGCTGTTTAAATCTTAATCTAGAAGGAAATACTTCTGCAACATCATACAATATTCTTTGAGAGCAGCTTCATATCATATCATTGCAGGCAGCACCAGAAACCTAGCAACACACTCCCTTTGCTGTTTCATCCGGAGCATCTTCACATTTGTTCTTCAGGTCGCAGTATATGTTTCCTCTGTGTCTTTTATGAATTTTCTCCAAGGAATTAAAACATATCTGTATGTCAAACACTGCAACTGGTAATTTATACAACTCTAATCATCTTTTTTTATAGTAAACATACACATTTATATCTGTGAAGTCTGTATTATAGATTAATAGATGTGTCCTAGTAAAGAACTCTCATAAAGGCATTAAAATTTACTTTTTCCTTAATTTTCCCTGCCCCATCACAGTTTCCTTGCTCCCCCTTCTCTTCCCAACCTCCCTTTCTCTAAGCCCGGTTCACTCCTCCGCCTTTCTCTTCAGAAAAAGGAAGGCACTCCACATATATCAACCAGATATGGTCTATCAAGTTGCTGTATGACCAGGCACCTCTTCTCCTGTTAAGGTTCGAAGAGGCAACCCCTTAGAAGAGAAGGGATCCAAAAGCAGGTAAAAGAGACGGACAGCCATTGCTCCCACTGTGAGGGGTCCCACAAGAAGACCAAGTTACACCACTGTAATTTATGTGCGGAGGGCCTAGGTCAGCCCCATGCAAGCTTTCTGGTGGGCAGATTAGGCTCTGTGAGGCCCTATGAGCCAAGTGTAATTGATTCTGTGGGTTTTCTTGTAGTGGCCTCTCTGACTCCCACAATCTATTTTCCTGAGTCCCCAAGGTTCACCTAATGTTTGATTCTCGAGATTTAGCCTAGCCTCTGATAAAGTAGAAGTTTTCTGCTGATATGGTGAGCTAGAATATGAAGCCCAGGGAACAGGGCTCAGTCTGGTGCTAGGGGTCGGACTTTAAGAAGTGGAAGCTGGTTGTGGGTTGATGATGCTTTAGAGGGAGGGGGGGGTCCCTAGGGTCAGTTTGGCCCTTGGTACAGCAAAAGGAGTTGTAGGGTGCAATATGGAACCCAGGATGTCAGGGTGGCATTAAAATTTAAGAATACACATATCTGGAATTAAGACATTCTTTTTAAATTATTTTTTTTTAATTTTTTCAAGGTCCCTTCCCCCTCTCACCACATCTTGTCATTTTTCTTCTCGGCAACTCCCCATTGCCTCCCTGGGCAGGGAGCAGACAGTCCTATGGTTCCACTGACCCAAAAATGCTTGGATCAGTCTCCACTCCTGGCCAAATCCAGTTTTGTCCCCTCACCCTCAAGAGTGAGTCAGGTGTTCCTATAGTTGGAATGGGGTTCGAAGGGTCAGTCCAGGGTGTTTCTGATCCCAAGCTGTTCAGTGGTTGTGGTTTGCCGCTTGGGCATGTTTGGCTTTTTTTCTTGTTTGTTTGTTTAGAGACCTGTAGTGAGTGAGTACATCCCCTGCTTATCTCTCTGAGATTGTGAAACCTCGCTCAGGAGGATGTTCTCCAAATCCATCCATTTGCCTGCAAATTTTAGGATATCATTTTTTCTTACTGCTGAGTAGTATTCCATTGTGTAGATGTACCACAGTTTGTTAATCCATTCTTCAGTTGAGGGATATTTAGGTTGTTTCCAGGTTCTTGCTATTACAAATAATGCTGCTATGAACATAGTTGAGCTAATACCTTTGGAGTGTGAATGTGCCTCTTTAGGGTATACACCCAGAAGTGGTATTGCTGGGTCCTTGGGGAGATTGATTCTCACTTTTCTGAGAAACCTCCATATTGCATTCCAAAGTGGCTGAACAAGCTTACACTCCCA
>PVIH01030348.1:0-12308 GCA_004025045.1 Sigmodon hispidus | reverse complement strand
CTGATTACATGTTTGAAGTGGCATCTGGAAGAAATAGAGTGGCTTTAGCTGCAAGTTGTTGTAAGAGTTTTATTGGGGTATCAACATTTGATGGGTTTCTTTATAGTAGCATTAAGTGAGTTGGCTATGTAAGACTCAGTAGCAAGTTTTTGCAATATGACTATTCCTCTGTCTTTCTTACTGTCTTCCAGGGTTACTTTGCTATGTTCATTAAATCTAGATTTAATAATTCATCTTGATTGGCTTATTACAACAGTGGTGACAGATACCCATTAACTAGGGATTCAAAACTTACCAATATACTTGGACTTAAGTTTTGTGCAGGGTGACAGATATTTACATTCTTCTACAAGCCAAGATATGCCAGCACTATTTTTTAAAGATGCTTTCTTTTTTCATTGTATAATTTTGGCTTTTTTGGTCAAAAATCAGGTATTTATAGGTATGTGGATTTATATCAGGGTCTTTGATTCAATTCCATTGATATAGAAAAGCTAATACCAATACCCTTCAAATTTTTCCACACAATTGGAAGAGAAGAAACATTGCCAAATTCTTTTTATGAGGCTATAATTACCCTGGTACTCAAACCATACAAAAAATTACAGACAAATCTCCCTCATGAACTGTGAAGCCAAAATACACAATAAATACATGCAAACCAGATCCAAGAATACATGAAAAAAAAAGAACGAAAAAGTCATCCATTATGATCAAGTAGGCTTCATCTCAAAGACATAGAGATGATTCGACATATGAAAATCTATCGCCCGGGCCTGGGTTTCCGGGCGGCCTCTTGAGGCCGATGCACAAGATGGAGGAGCTGGTGGCCCGCTGCAGGCCATGGGCTGTGGCAGGTTGTTGAGCTGTGGTTCGGGAAAGGGAACTCCACAGGCCTCACTCAGGTGACACGTAGTCAGGCAGTACCGCCCGCCCTAAGGGCGTGCATGGCCGGCTCTCTGCCTTCCCCTCCCACACCCTGACTTGGGGCGGAACCAAAGGAAGGTCAGGCTGGGCTGCCCCACCTCTCTTTGTCCTGGGGTGGTCCCCATGAGTGGCTCACTTTTAGAACTGACTTTAGCCACGTGTAGCTTTCATGGCTGTGTTGCAGTCCCCGGGAGAGAAGATTAATATCCAGGCAGGAGAGACAAGCAAGGTTGGGGACAGGGACCCACTGGGGAACGACTGGCCCGAGCAGGAGCAGTCTCCAAAACGTTCCTGGAGACAGAAGTGCACCTCCTATGTGTTGGCCCTGAGGCCCTGGAGCTTCAGTGCCTCACTCACCCCTGTGGCTCTGGGCAGTGCCTTGGCCTATAGATCCCAGGGTGTCCTGGATCCCAGGCTATTGCTGGGATGTGCAGTGGCTGTCCTGGCTGTGCACAGGGCCAGCAATTTGGTCAACACTTACTATGACTTTTCCAAGGGCATTGACCACAAAAAGAGCGATGACAGTACTTTGGTGGACCGAATCTTGGAGCCCCAGGATGTTGTTCGGTTTGGAGTCTTCCTCTACACCTTGGGCTGTGTCTGTGCTGTGTGCCTCTACTGTCTGTCCACTCTGAAACTGGAGCACTTGGCCCTCATCTACTTTGGAGGCCTGTCTGGCTCCTTTCTCTACACAGGAGGAATTGGATTCAAGTATGTGGCACTGGGAGACCTCGTCATCCTCATCACTTTCAGCCCACTGGCTGTGATGTTCACCTATGCTGTGCAGGTGGGGTCCTTCAACATCTTTCCTCTGGTCTATGCCATCCCTCTGGCCCTCAGCACGGAGGCCATCTTCCATTCCAACAACACCAGGGACATGGAATCTGACCAGGAGGCGGGCATTGTCATGCTGGCCATCCTCATCGGGCCCACCTTCTCCTATGTGCTCTACAACACATTGCTCTTTGTGCCCTACCTGATCTTCAGCATCCTGGCTACACACTGCAGCATCTGCCTGGCGCTGACCCTGCTCACTATCACTATGGCCTTCTCCCTTGAGAGGCAGTTCTGCAGCCAGGCTTTCAACAAGCTGCCCCAGAGGACAGACAAGCTCAATCTCCTGCTGGGCCTTTTCTATGTATTTGGCATCATCCTGGCACCAGCAGGCAGTCTGCCCAGACTCTAAAGAGACTGTAAGCTCCCACCATAGCACAGCCCTCCCTAAAATGTGCAGAAGCCAGAGACAGAAGGGGTGCGACCGGCCAGGTCAGGTGCTCAGTGTGGTCACCAACTCCTGCTCTTGTGTGTTAGGATTCTCTTCTTAAAGATAATATGCTTGTAATTTGTTTCCCCATGTTATGGGGGGCCCTGAAACCACTCTAATGTCTGAAGATGAATTGGACATAATGTCCTTGTATTACTTATAATCTCCACTAGGGGGTGCTGTTGGGCAACTTTCAGATGGAAGGCCCATCTCCCCCTTGTTCACAGAACACGGTAACAGTTTGTGAAGGAGCTGTGTCCCAGAAGAGCCACAGTGAAGTTGCACAGTACTGCCCTGTTACTTTAGCACGCAGGAAATGGTAATAATTGGTGCCAGGCCCCACTAACATGGAGCACCTGTCCCCTGAATGTGCTGCCTGCTTGAAAAAGTCCCTCATTAACAATCCTGCAGCTCCCCGCTTTTCGCCTAGGTGGTGGATGGTTCAGACATTTCTGTCTTTCATCTCACCTTTCACTCATCACCATTGTTGAGGAAAATGTCAGCTCACCCTGCAGCAAGACAGTCAAGCCTGGGGCGGCTGAGGAAAGTGCTCTGCTTTCAGTAAAGTATGTCTGGGGTGGGGGTGGGGCTGCTTCCCTTCCTGGAATCCATTAGGATGGCAATGATTATTGGGGCCAGAAGCGGTATTGGGAGGGACATTTCCAGCCCACATGCCGTATCTCCTCCAAGCTGCCTGTCCTGGTATTCCTCTTGCCCACCCTGCATCTCTGATGTTCCTTCTAGTTCCTGTCCCCCAGACTGTGGGCAACAGGAACACATGAGACAGGGACACATGTTCCCATCCACAGAGCCACAGGATGGGCAAATCAGAGGTCTGTTGCATGCCCAAGGCAATGAACAGCAGTCCTGGCCCCACTCATCCAGAATGAGAAGCCTTTCCAGTAAAAGTACTATGAACTATAGGCCTCTTCTCTCCCTGCACTTCTGTTGCCTTATTCAGACAATGGTGGTTTCAATGAGGACACATCCAAGGGACCAGCAGTGTCTCACTTTCTCCTGATGTGCACTTGAAAGTATAGCATCTGCACTGAGGTTGCCCTCTTGCATTGAGATGACCACATGCTCACTGCTCTGCTGTGGTCAGCTGTCCTGGAGGGTACTGCATGGTCGTGGCCTGCAGAAAGCCACCTTGAGTTAGCACTGGGTCCCTCCCTTGGGAAAAATATATTTAAGAATTGCACAGAGTTTCTTTATAGTCAGAGTGATTTGTATAAAGAGAACTGGGGTCCCTGAGATGTGATGGGTCCAGAAATCTCGGAAAGAAACACTTCTTTCTGCTACTTCCCAACATGCCAGTTTGGTGGCATTTGGTGATTTTGAGAGTCCTGCCTTTGGAGAAGCACCTATGACCCCTGCTTGGGGCTCAGTACTGTCACCTGGCAGACCAGTGGTCCCCACTGTCCAGGCCTGACACATGGCTACCCTCATTAGAACTGGGCCAGTTGCTACATCATGCTCTGGTACAGATTTTAATGCCTGTTATATATGATCTTTACAGGCCATATTTGGTGCCACATTTTATATATAGGACACTATAATTTATATTATATCTCCTGATTTAATGAAGGTTTCCTGTAGATTTGTTAATTAAAATATGAGAAAATTTCAAAAAAAAGACAATCTATCAGTGTCATCTACCATATAAACATATAAACTGAAAGAAAAAACACACATGATAATCTCATTACTAAAAATGCCTTTGACAAAATCTAACATCCTCCATGATAAAGGTCTTGGAGAGATCAGGAATACAAGAAGCATATGTAAGCATAATAGAAACAATATACACTAAGCCAACAGTCAACATAAAATTAAGTGGAAAGAAACTCAAAATTATCCCACTAAAACCAGGAATAAGACAAGGCTGTTCACCCTCTATGTCTACTCAAAATACTACTTGAAGTTCTAGCTAGAACATTAAGACAACAAAAGGAAATCAAGGGGATACAAACTGGAAAGAAAGAAGTCAATGTTTTGCTATTTGCAGATAATATAGTAGTATACATAAGTGACCCTAAAATTTCTATTGAAGAACTGCTTGCTACAGCTAATAAACACCTTTGGTAATGTGGTGGGATACAAGATTAACTAAAAAAAGACAGTAGCCCTCCTAAATACACATGATAAACAGGCTGAAAAAGAAATCAGAGAACCAGCACCCTTTATAATAGCCACAAACAATATAGAATATCTTCAATAGCTACAAATAATATAAATGTCTTACAGTAACTCAAAATAAGTGAAAAATCTCTTTGATGAGAACTTTAAGTCTTTGAAAAAAGAAAGAAACTGGAGAAAATGTCAGAAGATGGAAAGTTCTCTCATTTTCATGGGTAGGCAGGGTTAACATAATAAAAATAGCAAGCTTACCTAAAACAACATGCATATTCAATATAAAACCTGATTAACATTCCAACAGGATTCTTCACACACCTCAAAAGAACAATACTCAACTTCATGTGGAAAAACAAACTAACAACAAACCCAAGGTAGCTAAAACAATCCTGTATAATAAAGGAACTTCTGGAGGTATCATTGTCCCTGACTTCAAGCTCTACCCTAAAGCTATAGTAATAAAAACAGCTTAGTACTGGCATAAAAACACCTATTAGCTTCTTGTACCAGCTGAAAACCTACATCAGAAATTGTTTCCAAGGTGCCTTCCCATGTACATATGTTGCTGGACTCTTAAGCCTTGGACAGTTTACAGAACTCAGGACTCCATTCTCCTTCTCAAGGATCTCTCCCAGCACATTTTTAAGTCATGTAGGCCTCTTCTGCTTTTCTTCCCTATATTCTATGAGGAACTGCGGTATACACTATATTCAGTGTATACCTGTTCCTACAGTCACTATCACAACCTTGATTGTTCAGGTCTGCATCCTGTAGTAAATTCCAAATTGCCACTGGCAAAAGTTCCAATTTTCTCCTGGTATAGTTTTGTATAGTACCTTGCTCTGACAGAGGACTACCCTCAACTCAGCTTTAAATGTGTTCCAGATCAGCATCTCCCTAACAAAGGGCACCACTTGCAGATCCCTTCCAGCCTGATCTCAGGACACTGAAGCCTCTGCCTAGCTTTCTTTGTTTCCTCTTCTAAGCAGCAACCACCTATCTCACCCCACCCCCACTGCCCACTGGGGAGTTTTGTTACATTTTCTATGACTGTGTTATTTTCCTGTATTTATCATGGGGACCACTCAGAGCTTTTAATCAGATATTGCCTTGAATCATTACTCATTGGTTTCATTAAGCTCTACTGTCAGGTCCTATAGGGAACAACATATTTTACATTTCCTGGAAACCATCCAGAACACACACACACACACACACACACACAGAGCTTCTGTGTTAGAGAAGAAAAACATCCACACACTTTTACTCAGAGGGAAATTGGCCCATCTCCTCTTCAACAAAAGTGTTCTCTACTCTGAGCTCTCTCCTTTGGTGGGAGTGCTTTCCCAGGCTATGTGTGGGTGGACATATCTACTCCTCCTTTTGAAAGTATGGGGTTTAGCATCATATTCTTAAGGTACTTTGCTCAGGGAAGTGAAAGGCTGTATTTCCAGTTGCATCAATAGGATTACTCTGATGCTCACTCCCCAATTATTGAATGAACCCATGTCTCAGATACCAGCAAAGAAGAGTGGAAGAGCTGCTGGGAGAGTCTGATGAGGTGAGAGTCTTCTTATAAAACAGAATGAAAATGTAGTGGTTACTATTTCAGTAATTTACAAAACATCCTTCCCCTCCCAAAACCTATGTTAACATCTGTAAGTCAGTGAAGTTCACTCCCAGCAGGTCTTTGTTAATACTGCTAAGTGAGATATGATTCACCCAGAAAGCCTTAACACCTGCTGAGTGGGTATATTAGTGTGCTTCCTGCAGGGGCAGGTGACTTCACCTTCTCCACATAGAAAAAAAAACCACAAACAAACAAAAAGCCTAAATCTCTGCCCCTTTCTTGACTACAAAGGTCTCATAGATGACTTTTATTTTATTTTCTTCTAGTATTTTCATCATGCTGGGGATTGAACCCAGGGAATTGCACATGCTAAGCAAGTTATCCTACTGCTAAATTAAAGCACAGGTATTTGGAAGTTTTGAAGAAAGAAACCTTTTATAGCCTCTCTAAACAGTTTGTGGTATTCCTACCCTTTCCTGGCAAAAGGCCCCAATCCCCCTACTGACTTTATCTAGAATTGACAGGAACTCTGCATCTTGCTGGATCTAGGCTGTATACCACACCCCAGTGCTACAGTTTCCTTCCTAAATGTTTCTCTGCCCACCTGCAGGGTTCAACCGCTTTTATGTGTTTCTTAAACAGCCAAATGCTGAGGTCTTTTGAATATGAGAGGGAATCTCTGCTCTGCTCTGTTGTTCTTTCTTAGAGGAAAAATTCTTATTCCAAACTCTTCACTATCTTTGGGTGTGTGCAGCATGCACAGGGGTTATATCAGTGGCTTAAAGACATGGCAACTTTATTCACACTGGCTGACACTTTATGACAGAGTAAATAGATAACTGAAACTTTCATGAATGGACAGAATCCTATAACATGAGAAGTTCTATAGAGGTGGGAAGAAGCCAGGGGCGGCTCAACAGTAAGGAGTCTGAGGTTGGGAGTGGGTGGCACTGCTCAGAGAGCCCTTTTCCCTTGGTTGAGCACTAACTCTCAAACAGAAGTAACTCAGACTTGGCACACCAGCCATGACAAGGCATGACTTAAGCATAGTCCACCTGTCAGATCACTCCCTTTCCCGGGAAGAGGGAATGTTTGTCTCTTTCTTTCTTTCCAGAACATTGCTGTCTATCCCACAGAAATAGGATAAATACTTAATGTTTTGATGAATGCACGAATAAATAAAACCATAGGGAAGTTTTGTTGTTGGCATATTGAAGATAGGCACTAGGAGTGATTCTGATTCTCCCTACCCAGTTCACTCAACTGGGAAATTATTAAATCCCCTAGAAGGTTATTCCAAGACAGTGTAACAAGTTTAGATGACAAATAAGCTGGAAGTGCTGAACTAAATTCAGCTTTCATCTTTTCAAGGTAGAAGTGTCCTCCCCACCTCCTTAACCATCTGAGAAATAAGGGAAGGAGATGTGGTGATGGGCTCTGGGGCTATTTATATCTTTCCAAGTAAAGCCATTTGTCTTTTTTCTGTTCAGTTGGGACCAGATGGGTAGCTCTGTTCCAGAGTGTGAGAAACTTCTGCTACTCTTAGGTCAGCTTCATTCATAAAATTCCACCTTTAGCCCATACATTTGTTCTGTCTTGAAGCAGATGAACATGGTGACTGAGGAGTCATGGGCAGGGACAGGATGGAACAGGAAGGAGCCATGCCCATGAGAACCTAGGCCCCTGCTGGAGCTCCTCAACAACAATCTTCCTGACATGGATCATGTGCTTGCTGCTTAAAGTGGGTAAACAGAAAGCTCCATGTGAGCCTGGGGATTGCACTGGGAGCTGGCACCACACTATGGAAGACAACTCTCCTTGCTCCTTCCTGCAGGGCAAATTAAATGGAATTGCTCTGTGAGTGCTTTAGGCCTAATGGCTTAATTATTGAAGCTGTCAAAGTCGATTACTCAGAGGGTTTTTGTTTCTTTGTTTTTCCCCCCTGTCTACTCAGAAAATGTTGAGAGTTAAAAAAAGAGAATGATGGATTGATACAAACTTAAATCTCATGAGATCTCTCCTACTTTGATGGATTCTGGCCTTAGTTTGGTGACCTGACAGTAATATCTTGGAAACCTTGGTGTCTTTGAAATCCAGACTCAGTGTTCTCCTGAACTTAAGTCATTTTGGCTGAAGTAATTTCTTTCTCTTCATTTGCTAGTCTCTGGTTCTTTGTTTTTTTTTCCTTTTTCATCACTTGCTGGTCCTTAGTTGAGTTGGTTGTGAAGGTCCTGAATGTGGACTTTGTCTTGATACAAATTGGACCAGCCACAATGATTTCCCATCAGAAGTCAGTTCTTTGGCAGTGAAACTTAGATTCGTCCTGGTTCCCTGAATAATGACAAGAAACCACCTACAGTGACTGAGACGGATGAGATGGTAAAATTATAGCAAATGTACACTTCATCTCCCTTCCAATCATGAATTACACAGGACAGACATCCCCAATGAGATTATTATAGTCAGGGAAGCTTCTCCATTACTAATGGGTTCCAGGTGCTTCCTCCACACCTTATTAATAGGACATGCTTCACCATCTCAATGCCATATTCCCAGGAGGAACCGAATCAGAGGAATCAGCCACATGTTGACATCTGGATGGGATTGAAATGTTTACACTTGAATAATGTAGCACACACTCAGAGCCACCTAAAGATATTTCTTCTTAAGGACAAGAAATAGCACAGAGGAGGCTAGATTATAATACCTACTTTGTGCAGAGCACTGAGTTATATGTGTTTGGACTGCACATGGAGAGAGTCAATAAAGAAGAGTCTTTCAAGAGTCTCAGTGTCTAGTGAGCAAAGTGGTGTAGATAATTATAAGTTGGGAAGCCACCACTGAATGGGAAGACACTGGAGGCAGATGGAGATGGAAGCTGATGGGCTTTGTAGGGTGAGTAGAACCTTGTCTGTCAAAGGTTGAAAATGGCTTTGGTAGGGGACACATTAGTCAGCATTGGAACATGTGATTTACTTTCAGCAAAGATGTTGCCATTTATTAAATGTGTGCATGTCATATATATACATGTATCTCAGATGCTGCATACTTATAGATAATGATATTTTCAAAATTATTCTAATAGTGTGCACAATCTCATTTTTCAAATTATATTCTTATGAAGTGATTTTTATTATGTTTTCCTATGATTTTGCATGTTTATAGTATTAATTAGCAAAAAAACAATTTTTGTCAGTCTACACAGCTTAATTTGAATATAGGCAATATGTTCACTACAATAACATTGCTTCAGGAACATTTTTAATATACCAGGTACCCCACATTTCATTATCACAGTAAGCTAATTAATAGGGCTGTGGGTCTGGAGAAGGTTAAGTGGTTTACAAGTGATCATATAGTTTAGAGATTAAAGGAAAAATAAAAAGTGCCCCAGTAGATCTACACACATATGGTAGAGTCACTTAATAAATTCTTCACTGTCATTTGTTGGAGGAGAGTGTAGCTTTCAAAACAAAAGATGTGGCTCAGTTAGAATGCCTGAGGGAGGAACATTCAGCTCAAATCATGTGATATGTAAACATAGTAATTGAGGCTCCTGACAGTTATCGATTCTGTGTGAGGCCTTGTCTGTGCATAACAGTTGGAAAAGATAGACCTACCTTGGCTGTTTGGGAGGGTTCATGATAAACAAATCTAGAGTCTTTGTTTCTGCTAGAGACTGTCCGTGCACTTAGGAAACTAGGTGAAACAGAAACATAGACTGAAGACAAGTAATGATTGGAATGCTTCCCTTTGTGTGACAGATGCTCTGTGTGCCATGCAGCTCACAGAGTGTCCCAACACTAGTTCTGAGATGACATAGACATCTCTATGTGAAGGAGGAGCCCAGGATGCCACTGGAAGCCCTATTAACCACAATACATTGCTTATATTATATTGCATATCTATTGATATTATCTCAAGTCTAGTTTAAGTCCAATATAATAATTTATATGATTTGGTTTAAATATGTCATTTTTCTGCTTGTGTATTTATTTGTCCATTTGACTTTTTGGTCCTGGTATTCTGTCTTCTTTAGGACAACTCAAATATTGAGTGTTATCTTCATTTATTTCCTCAATAAACTTATTAAAAATAATACTTTTTATACTTTTTAGTGCTTTTCTTCAAGAATAACAATATGACTTCTTAGCTTCTAAATTCCACATAAATAAAATCTTATACTAACATGAAAATCTGTGCATAAATGTTCATAGTGGGTTTGCTTATTATATTCTCAAGCTGAAAACAGCCAATAAGTATGTAAATGGATGCATTTTTTAAGTTGTGCCATTTCTACAGCATGGAAAACTTCTCAGCAATGAAAAGGGAACAGATTAATGACACATGCAATTATGTGAATCTTCAGTGGATATTCTGAGTAGAAAAGTCAACTGCAAAAATTTGCACACTATCTATTTGTATTTACATAAACAGTTAATGACAACATTTTAGAATTAGCACCCCAACAGATGGTTGCTGAAATTAAGGAACAGGGAGAGAGGGTTAGGTATGCCTTTAAACAGGCAGCACAGGCCATTCTAGTGGTTGTGTAGCGGTTTGATATCTTGATGTTCGTAATAGGAGCACACACATGTTTAATAAAATTGTATAGAACTACACACAGAAGTGAGGGAATCTGTGTAAAAATATTTGAGTTTAGGAATGTCGGTATCCTGTAATATTAAACTAAAGTTTTATAATCCATTACTTGAGAAACTGATAAGTAAGGGGGTGGTCTGTGAGATGTCTTTGTATTGTTTCTCACAATGTGGATGTATTGAGGAACATTTTAGCTCAAGGAAGGTTTCAAGATGTCCTGGTCTGGTTCTGCTGCATTTAGGCCTGTGGAGATATTTGTAAGCTGAGGTACGAAAAACATCTCATATAACTGGGTGTTGGCAGGAAGAGGAAAGAGGCCACTTTCCCACAATCCCCTTATAGCACATGCTGCCAACGAACCAAAGATGTTCTAGCCATTACCAAGTTTTCAAGTTCCTGTCAACTTCCAAGATCATTGAGCTGTTACCAAGGCATTGGGCACCTGGGTCTTTGGAGGACATGTGGGTCTAAACTATAGCACTGATCCTTCTACAGTGTAATTTAGTATCTCTGTTACTGTCAGAAAGCAGCTGGCTAAAGAGTCTCTTCCTCTACCTGGACAGACACCTGGGTAGGCAAGCAGTACTTAAAGGCTGGTTTCTAGAAGCTTTCATTTCCCTTAGTGTTGGACAGCACCAGAGGTGGCTGGAGGCAAGTGGAAGCAAAAGCAAGTGGTGCCCCCTAGTGTTGCAATTCTGTGGTGGTCTCCATTTCAAGGAACCTTGACTTGAAATCTAGAAAACTCTCTGGAACTCATCTAGTATCTGGAACTCGCAGGCTCTAGTCTCTATTCCTTACAGCCTTGATTTGCTCTTCCACTCTCTTGTCTTCACTTCCACAAACATCTCAGCTCCTCGTCTGCTCCTCATCTCCTCATTTCAAGTTGCTTCTTGAACTGTGAAACAGATGGCCCTCTCAAACCTGTGGCTGCTGCCAGGGCTGAATTGAGAATTCCTGCTTCTGCTGGGACAGCATCTGGGAGCCAGGATTATGAACCTAAGCACCCACTGCTGCTCTGGGGGCAGAGAACACAATGGTCACCTGGGCACCAGGCAGAGCTGGGATCACTCAGGTATGGGAAAGGGAGCAGGTGGGATCACTGGAGCATTAACCTTGGCCTCACTTCTGCAGTTTATAAGGGCCATGGCAGTCACTAACACCTGTCAGGGTTCACTCAGGGCTGGGGACTGCAGCTTGGAAACTGGGTGGCAGCTTCAAGGAGAACATGGAGGAGATGGAACATGGACAGTAACTGTCACCATTCTGCCACTTCCCCATTACTGCACTCTGCTGTCTCTGCAAGGCCTCTCTCCTCATGATGCCAGCTCACCTCCCATTACAGATAGGAAGCAAGAAAAGAACCTATCCCAGCAGAACCTTTTGTGGGACTTACTGCTGTGGTGCTGGAGAGAGGCTAGGAGTCACAGCCTGCTTCTAGAGACCAAGAAGGGATGCTAAGATCCATCACAGCTATTTCTTTGCATCAACCACAGATTGCCCCCATCACCAGTCATTGTCACTGAAACATATTTTAGAAGATGTTAGCCCTGTCTCTTAGAGACAGTAACAGTGGTCCCTGTACCAGGGCTCAGGGCAGTGCTCTCTCCCGCTGGTCCAGATAGAAACAGCTGCAGGGTCATTTACAGTTCATGAAGGCTTGCAACAGTAAAAAGACCACTACAAACTGGTTCAGGCAGCCTGGGGCTGATGCTGCACCTTCAGGAACCCAGGCAACCCTGACCAGTTTTAGCCTAGGTTTCTCTTCACATCTGTGGAGTGTTGCAGAAGGCTAGTGCTGATATAAGGGCT
>PVIH01030347.1:0-12308 GCA_004025045.1 Sigmodon hispidus | reverse complement strand
CTAGCCTGGGAATGTGGAGGTGTGCTGGTCTAGCCTGGGAACGTGGGCATGGTGGCACAAGCTTGTGTACCATCATTGGAGAGGTAGAAGCAGGAAGATCAGTAAGTAGTTCAAGGCTAGAGTGGGCTACATAACAAGTTCAAGACCAGCTTAGGCTACACAAAACTTTGTCTAGATACAAAACAAAACACAAAAGCCCATAAAACAATAACAGCAAAACCCCAAGAAGCCAGTAGTAGTGGGGGCTGTTGTGGGTGAGCTGGAGACTGGGGGCTTCAGGTCCCACATCTCACTGCCCCTCCTCTTTGTTAGTGAAATGAGGTGAAGAATCATCAAAGTTCCTAGCTGCTGCTGGGCTCTGCTCAGGGCTAACCAGACCGGGTAGGGGCTGGGCCACAGGCAGGAAGTGGCCTTGGTATCTGGAACTACAGGTTTCTCATGCCCCCAAATCCTGCCTCCTTTGTGCCCCATCCTTTCTGAGGGAGGTAGCAGGGAGGGACAGCCGCTCAGATAAACCTGGTCAGGGGCTTCTGCCTCCATATCCCTTGGGTCGCCCAACTCCGACATCCCCACCTCTGCTTCCGACCTTACTCGGATCTATTTTTCTTTCCAGAACAACAGCATGTCTGAGTACCTAAAGTGCACCTGAGGCTAGACCCCTTCCCATTCCCAGCCCCACGTGGGATGAGGAGGGGAGAAAGGGTGCATGCTGGCCGTAATTGGCCTCGATCTGGCCAGGTCAGCCTTAAGCGGGGTGCACATAGAGAACCTGACTTTAGACAGGGTCCAGGGAAGGTCCTCAGGGGGCCCTGGGGAACCTGGAGCAGGAGTGAGCTGAGCGGACAGGAGCTGAACCCCTTCTAGGGAAAGAGGTCTGGAGCCTGGAGCCCTGGGTCTGAGGGCTGGGGGCCTGGATTGCTAGCTCAGGAGGAGGACCTTGCAAATTGGGTTCCTGGTGTGAGGGAGGAGGGCCCCCGGGGTTCAGATCCTTTTCCTGACACACCCTCTCTTAAATATCTGATGACTTGTCCCGCCTCTCCACCCCTAGTTAACCTGGATCCTTGGAACCGCGACCCAGTCTCCCAAACCTTAGGGATGGAGAAGACACAGGAGGACAGAGACGTGCTCAGTGGCAGGATGGAATCCGAAGGGTCCCAGAACTCCGAGGAGCTGCCCCCGCCTCCACAGTCTCCTCCACCACCGCCATCCCCGAAGTCTCCCTTACCCCCGGAGACTCCCGAGCTCCCACAGCCCAAAGCACCGACCGAGGTTGAAGCCAGGCAGCTGCTGCTGCAAGAATGGGGCCCCCTGAGCGGGAAGCTGGACCTGCCCCCGAGTCTCAGCTGGACCCTGCTGTTCCTGGAGCGGCCGCTCTACCGCAACCTGCTCAGCTCACCCAACCCCGAAGGTGCGGACGCAGCTGGGGACGCGTGGCGCGCTCTGCGGTTCCTCTCGGCTTCTGTCATTGCACTTCTGTGTCTCTGGATCTCTGTGCCACTCAGCATCTTGTCTCTCTGCGTGGGGCACCCTGTCTCTCTCCACCCCCTCGGTGTTTCTGTCCCTTTCTCTAGATTTCTTCCAGAGTTCCAGAGGCTCACCATAACCGCCCATCGACATCCTTAGACCCTGCTAGGCTGGTCTAGCCCGGCTTGGGTTCCTGCCCTTCCAGTATAGCTGCAGGGGCAGGAAGACAGGAGGAAGTGGGCACTGACCTGAGACACCCTCCCCTTGTGTGATTTAGGCATTAATATCTACCAGCCGGCGCCCCCTACGGGTCCCACCCGGAAACCCCTGACAGACCTGGGTAAGCATTGGGGGGCTCTGCCAGGGAGGATGGCACCCCCTTAAGATGATGTCTCACCAACCCTTCCATCCTCCCCACGGGCCAGGTAATTTCCGCGGATGGTACATTACTACTGAGAACCTTCAGGGGCCCCTCAGGTGAGCTGCCACGAAGCCTAGGGGTGGAATTATGTGTCTTTTTCTTCTCCAGCCTTCTTCTATGTGGCTCCTGCAGAGGGTTTTTGTTTGTTTGTTTGTTTGTTTTTGCTCGGGTGACAGGGTTAGTCATAACAGAGTGCCTATGAAATATGCAACATAGGTACCTAAGTCTGGCCAGCACACAGTAGGTGTTTGGTAAACCTTACTCTCATCCTCTTTTTGTGGGAGAGAGTCTCCTGGGCCCTCCACTAACCCCAGTCCAGTTCCTGAATGGTGGATGAGAGGGTTAATTAGGGACTCAGAATCAAATCCCACACCCCAGCCCCTCACTGGGGGATTCTAGGCAGAGGCTCTACCACTGAGCCACACCCCAGCCCCTCACTGGGGGATTCTAGGCAGGGGCTCTACCACTGAGCCACACCCCAGCCCCTCACTGGGGGATTCTAGGCAGGGGCTCTACCACTGAGCCACATCCCAGCCCCTCACTGGGGGATTCTAGGCAGGGGCTCAACCACTGAGCCATGCAGGCCTCCAGCCATCTTTTCACGGCTCACTTTGAGATAAGATCTTACTAAATCGACTCATACATAGGCCTTGAACTTCCATTTCTCTCTCTCAGCCACCAGCACAGCTGAGATTCCAGGCCTGGCTCAGGTCATCTCATCTGGGACAGAGCGCTTGTGTGCATTGTCCTCTAGGGTCTCCTAAGAATCAAGACTTTCAGGCCTCATGCATGGGGGTGGGGGGAGGGGGATGCTCTTCTGCTGACACTAGAGCCCTGTGGCCATGCTTTCTGTCCCTGGGAGACCTCAGGGTTGTGGGACTGCCAGACCCCTCTCTTGTCTGCAGCTGGACTGTGAAGGAGCAATGTGTGAACCTGCTGGCCAAGAGGCTTTGGGAGGAGCTGCTGGATGACGAACAGCCTGACATCACCATCATGGACTGGTGTGCCCCGCCCCACCCCGCTCGGCCTGGCTGCCTGACCATGGCCATCCAAGGCTCCCCCAGAGTTTAGGCTTCCCTCTTTCCCAGGCTCTGACCCCTCCTGAACGTGTCTCCTTTGGCCCTTTGATACAACCACCTTTTTTTAGATGTCAACTCTGCAGGGTCCCTCTGCCCAAGGCTGTTCCACTAACCCCTCCCCCCAAGCCTGTGCCCCTCTGTGCTTCCCAGATTCTTTCTTCTCTTGTCTTATAAGGGAGAGTTCCAGACAGTTCCATCTGGATACCCACCCCAGTTATATGACGGGGCCATATGCCTTTGCTCCAATGTCCTGCATTCCCCACCCCACCCCTAACCTATACCAGCATCCTGCTCTTCCCTGTACCATGTCATCTTGACTTCTGCCTGTTTCTCCCATCCACATCTGTAGCAGCCACTGTTAGTGACATGTGGGCTACTCCAATGGATAGTGAACCTCAGAGCACAGTGCATGGGGTTGGAGCTGGGGAGTTGTGTTAGAGCCCAGGACTGGGGCTTGGGGCTAGATGATGTGATAGCTGCTTGACCTTCCTTTAGGTTCGAGGACAGCCGCCTGGACCAGTGTGTTTACGAGCTCCATGTCTGGCTGCTAGCAGCTGACCGCCGCACCGTCATTGCTCAGCACCACGTGGCCCCTCGGACCAATGGGAGAGGTCCTCCTGGCCGTTGGATTCAGGTGCGATGCCCTCCCTGCCATGTCCTGCCCACACAGGTGTTCTTTCCCAAGACCTTGGGCAAAGGGAGGAGTGGGGCAATCAGCAGGGAACCCCCCCATCTGAGACTTCCTTGCTAACCCTGGTCCTGCCACAGGTGTCCCACGTCTTTCGCCAGTACGGTCCCGGAGTGCGCTACGTCCACTTCCAGCACAAGGCTAAGAACCGCATGGAGGCTGGCGGGCTGCGGAGGACACGGGTGACCGACTCCTCCGTGTCGGTGCAGCTCCGCGAGTGACCGCTGGCAGGGCTCGCCAAGTCTGTTCCGATCCTTTGTAAATCCCTGGTGTTTGTCACCTCTGAGCCCTTGCCATTTCCATGATGCTACGGCTTCTGCCCCTCTCCATGTGTGTGCTTACCCACAGTCTGACCCCTGTTTGCCCCTGACCCCTACCGCACCCCTGACCCCGCCCCTCACATTCTGGCCCCTCTGACCCTCCTCACCTCCTTGACTTCTCCATACCCCGAACCCCCTCCTCTCCGTGACGCCCTCTCATCCTTTATACCCCCTCCCCTCCCGGACTTTCAGTCCCTGTCTCCTTTACCGCTGACTCCACCTTGCTCTCTTCCCTAGCTCGCTGCCCAGGTCTTAGACTTTGCTTGGCCCCTGGGGTCCCTGCTGACATTTCACTGAATGTGTGACTCTGAGCTGGGGCTGCTTCTTGCAAACCCTCTGCTGACCTCACAGTAGATCCTCAATAAATCTACCAGAGTGGCCGTAAGAACACACACATGCTGAGAGTGAGGCTGAGTACCTGCCTGTTCTGTGCTCACGTCTCACCCATCACCAAATCTGTGACCTCTGGATCTTGACACTGAACTCTGACCTCTTTTTGCAGCGCTTAGAATTGGCCTCAGGGTCTTCGATGTATTCTGCATAAGTTCTTCCACCACTAAAATATCCTGCAGCTCTCTTTATTTATCGGAATTCTGAGGCAGAGTCTAGCTTAGTGGCCCAGACTGGTTTAATTTTTCAATCCCCTGCCTCAGCCTCTTGTGTAGCTGAGGTTATAGGTCTAGCCTGATCTCTGTTTTTTTCTTCTACCTTGTGGGGCTTGGGGATCAATCTCGGGACATCAGAATTTAGTAGCAAGCTTTGCCTGCTGATCCATCTCATAGTCCTCGACAGCTGGTCTTTTTATATTCTCTAGGATATGCCCCTGAAGTACTTACTCATTCCCCCCTTATTCCTGAGCTCTTAGACTTACCCCAGATCGCAGGCTTGTCTCTCGCTCACCCTGGATTTCATTCCTGCCGAGCTATTCTCTTATCTCTCTGCCCAGTACACTGTGTCTCCAGCGTACCCAGAATCATCCAAACCAGATAGCCATTAAGAGCCTGCCTGCCTGGGGCAAAGGTGAAACAGAGATCACAACCTGAACAGAAACATAAATTCAGACTAAAATTTCTTCCCTGTGTCAAACAGGGACTTTAAATGTAATTAACAACCGAGAGTCAAGTCTGTGATCCCAGCTACTAAGGAGGTCGAGGTAAAGGAACCTTAGGTTAATAGATACTCTGGGCAATTCAGTGAGACTCTATTCCAAAATAAAAAGTACAGAGAGTGTTGAGATGTGGCTCAGTGATAGAGTCTCTGCCTAGAATCCCCCAGTGAGGGGCTGGGGTGTGGCTCAGTGGTAGAGCCCCTGCCTAGAATCCCCCAGTGAGGGGCTGGAGTGTGGCTCAGTGGTAGAGCCCCTGACTAGAATCCCCCAGTGAGGGGCTGGAGTGTGGCTCAGTGGTAGAGCCCCTGCCTAGAATCCCCCAGTGAGGGGCTGGAGTGTGACTCAGTGGTAGATCTCCTTCTAATGAGTGCAGAACCCCGGTTCTATTTCCAACATCTAAATAAATACAAAACCAACAATAACAACAGCAACCGAAATCAAAGAATACAACATTAACCAACATACCACAGCTCTAGCTTGGCACCAGGTTTTAGAACAACCCCTGATGTTCTAGGCATAAATGGTAAGGGTCTGAACCCCACGCCCCCTGGGTGGCTGAGGGATATTTACCAGAAGCAAACAAAGAGTGTTTAAATATCTAGACAGCAGCCAACATTGTTTCTCCTCATCCGGAGTGTCTTTGTTCATCACTAACCCCAGTCAGGATCTAAGGCTGTGTTTCCATTATGGACTGGCCCAGATCTAAGGCTGTGTCCCACGTATAGACTAACCCGGATCTGATCATTCTGCTCTCCCCCACTCATCCTACCCTGGGTGGATTTGGGTCTCAGACACAAGTAGATGGCACACGAGGGTAACTTCTCAAGGGCTGTATTACAGGGAAACTAATGGCCGGTAGCAGGAAACTCGCCCGCCTCCTGGCTCTGGGGGCCACAGCAATCCCCAAGGTCAGGCAGTGTTGGGCTCAGCACTGTGTGAAATTAGAGATGACAGGTCCACAAGGCGTCAATTGCACCTGTAACAGAAACAGGAGTTCTCAACAGGGGATGCCAGGCACTGAGATGCTCACATGGAAAGGTCTGAATAGGGGCTCAGGAACTTGAGGTCCTGACTTAGTTTGGGGGCTGGTAATTTTTTAGGGGTTCTGCAGTGTTGGTTTGGGATGGTTCTGCAGTGGGATAGAGGATACATGAGGTCTGCAGGACTTGGGGATGATTGCTGGACTTGAGGTTCCCCAGGATTGGGTCTGGGAGGTCTAGAAATGCTTTCTGGTTTTGAGGGTGATCTAGACAGAGTGAGTGGGGGGTGGAAGTCTAGACTAGATTGAGTCTTCAAGACTTGAGCCTGGGATCCTGAGGCTTGTGAGGATTCTTAAGTATGAGAATTGGGTCTTAGGGGGCTTTCAGGTGCAATGGGGTAGGGGAGGCTGGCTTCGGATCTAGGGCACCAAGGGAGCCAATAATATCCTTGATCTCAAGTCAGGCAACCTCATGTAAATGTAGAACAGAGGGCACTGCTGAAGCGGGGGTGGTGTCTTTAGAATGGACATGTGCAGCTTCCAGCCTGGGGAGCCCAGAGTCTGTCTGAGAGACTCAAAGGTCTGAGGGCCGAAAGGTGGAGGATAAGAGACCTAGCCTGGGGTGCACTCGGAGACGGGGTCTCCAGAAACAATTTTTAGAGGAAATCCACCTTTCTTAATGCGTTGTCTCTGGATTCTGGGTGAACCTTGGGCTTGAGCGGTGACGCTGGGTAGGAGGTTCAAAGCTTTAAGGTTAACAGGGACTCACTTGCAGTAGAGGCCGGAGATAGAGTTGGACCAGTCTCCGAAGATACCTCTACGATACTCTTCCAGGCGGGGGTAGCTGCCTGCAGAAAATTTGTGTGTCTTGCCGCTCTTTCCTGGGCGAGACCACACGGTGAGCTCACAACGCGGGGCCACTACCAGAGATGATGCTGTGTTGGCCCATCCCGAGGGCAGGAAGGGCAGGTCGCTTCCCGGCTCCAAGGACAGCTCAGCCCCCTGGCAGCAATTTTCATAGTAGGGATCGCTTTTGTCGTAGAGCTTGGCGCATGTGCGGGTTCCGTCTTCCCTCTTCAGGTCTGCAGGCACCGGACAGCTACCATGGGCGCCTGGGATGGCTACCAATGCCAGAGCCAGCAGCAGCGGGAACAGTAGGGACATGGCGACTGTGAGCCACTGGAGATCTGCAGCGCATTTATACATTTGACCCATGGGAAAAGGGAAGCTGTGAGATAAAAACTGGGGAGGAGAGAGGGCACACCCCCTGCTGCCTTAGCAGCCAGAAACCTAGCTAGTCAACCTGAAAAACCCACACCCCTGAATAATAAATACAACATGAAAGGAAGACCCTAAGAGCTTGGCGTCTGACTGGTCAAACACCATTATAAAGACCGGCAAGGGTTCTGAGTGCTTGCCTAGTACCCAGGAAGCCTTGCCACTCCCACACTACTGTTTATAGTGCTGCTGTCCTGGTGTAGGCACTGGGGAAGTAGAAGCAGGGGGATCAGGGGCTCAAGGTCACTGTTGGCTATAAAGTAAATTGGAGGCTACTCTGGGATGTATTCCAGACCCTGGGTATAGATAGATAGATAGATAGATAGATAGATAGATAGATAGACAGACAGTGATAAAGAAATGATAGATAGGATTGATGGGTAGATAGATGACAGAATTGATAGACAGATAGGTAGATAGATGATAGATAGGTAGATCAGTAGAATAGATGATAGATGGATAGATAGATGATAGTGATAGATAAATAGACAGATGATAAATAGGATTGATACACAGGTAGATAGATGATAGATAATAGATATATATATATAGATGATAGACAACTGATAGATATAAATAGATGATAGATAGACAGATGATAGGTACAATAGATAGAATAGATAATAGATAGATGATAGACAGATGATAGATAGATAGATAGATAAAACATCTAAACAGATGTTAGATAAAAAGGAGATGACTCAGAGGTTCAGATCCTTGAAGAGAACGCTGATCCAGGGGATCTATCACATCTGGCCGCCATCAACACCTTGCAATCACATGCGCATAGTCCCACAGAGACACATATGCATACATGTAATTAAAAATAAATCAAATATTTTAATGGGAAATGTGAGGACTGGAGAGATGGCTCGGCAGGGAAACCTGAGTTCTGAGCCCCAGCACCCATGAGAGAAAACCTAATATGGCCCTGTGCACCTATAACCCCAGCTCTGCAGAGGGCAGAGACATAGAGATGGTAGGGACTTGCTGACCAGCAACCTAGCTCTAGGTTCAGCATGAGACCCTGTTTCTAGAATAAGTTGGTGATAGAGAAGGGATAATCTGTGTTCTCCTCTGGCCTCTGTGTACACATGCACACTAACATATGCACCTCACATGTGTGTGCATACACACGCACACGCACAGACACAAGAGAAAGAGAGAAAAGGAAAAGGCAGCTAGAAATGGCTGGTACAGACCTCTAACTCCAGCACCAAGGAAGCCGAGGGAGGAAGAGGAGGGCTCTGCACCAGCCTGGGTCACAAATTAAGACTGCCAGAAGACACCAAAGGGCTGGGGATGTTAATTTAGCTTCTACCCTTGCACTGGAATTGCTGAACCGGATAGATGTGTTCTCGTTTCTGTAAGGCAATGTACAGAAGTGGGAGTGGGTCGTCACAGTCTAGATGTAGCTAGCAGATAAGAACAAAGGATCCTCCTCTTCCTTCACCTCTACCTCCACACTAAAGCACAGGCCCTGGGGAGGAGGAGAGGACTGGGCCTTCCCACCTGCTATGGCTCCTTCTGCCTCAGCACCCGCTGTAGAGGAGAAGGTGTGAAGTCAAGGACACACAGACTCCGGAAGTCGGGGAAGAAGCAAACAGCAGACTCATTTATTGCAGATATGGGGTGAACCTATAAACCTCTTCCCAATTTCCCACTGGCAGGTGTGGTCTCGCTTTCATTGGCCTCCAGCATTTCGATGGTCCTGCATCAGCGATCACTAGATGCAGCCGCAGACTCCAAGCTGGCTCATCAGGAAGCAGCTAGCGCGACATGCCTATGCACACTACCCGGAACAGGGTAATTGCAGCTTTACCAGGCTGGTTGGCTGCGTTCCCCGCATAAATCCACCTTTTTATTTACTTTCTTTGGCAGCTCAGCATAAGTCAAGGTTCTGTGCCTCAGCCTCGCTCCTCAGAGAGCATCCAGCATAATATGAACATCATTGTTGTTTATAAATATACTGAGAATTCCTAATAGAAAATATCAGATATATACAAAGCTATATGTATAAATGTGCAACGCCTAAGGCTTGGGATCTGCCAGGTCAGCTGGAGAATCACGACCATTCTTAGTGATTCTGATCTTTGGCTCTTTGCCTTGCCCCAGATTAGACCCAGATCTCTGTACCTCCTTCCAATTTCATGGTTCATGAAATCTAATCTCCAACTGCTAACTTCCCAGAAAGCTTCCAGGGCTTCAGGGTCATAGAGGCCCAACTCTTGGTCCATGGGCATGGAGCCATAGTACCAAAGTGTGCTGTCACCTACAGCTGCATACACCCAGGAGGGCCCCAAGAAAGGGACGAGACCATGACTCACACCACACACCATCATCACAGAAAGGACAGAACAAGCCATGGGCACAGCACCCCCACCCAATGCACATGTAGGTAAAGGCACAGATGCTGGCCATCCAGTCTTGGGGCTTTTGCTATCGGCTTTATTTTTGTAATGTTCAGGGTCACAGATGTGTTAGGCAAACCGCTCTACCACTGAGCCACACCCAGCCCCTCACTGGGGGATTCTAGGCAGGGGCTCTACCACTGAGCCACACCCCAGCCCCTCACTGGGGGATTCTAGGCAGGAGCTTTACCACTGAGCCACACCTCAGCCCCTCATTGGGGGACTCTAGACAGGGGCTCTACCACTGAGCTATACCCCCAGCCCCTCACTGGGGGATTCTAGGCAGGGGCTCTACCACTGAGCCACACCCCAACCCCTCACTGGGGGATTCTAGGCAGGGGCTCTACCACTGAGCCACACCCCAGCCCCTCACTGGGGGATTCTAGGCAGGGGCTCTACCACTGAGCCACACCTCAGCCCCTCATTGGGGGACTCTAGACAGGGGCTCTACCACTGAGCTATACCCCCAGCCCCTCACTGAGGGATTCTAGGCAGGGCTCTACCGCTGAGCCACACCCTAGCCTCTCCCTGGCAGATTCTAAAGAGCACATTCTAAGTGTAGCGTGGTAGAATATGTAGGCCTAGAGAGAAACAGCCACCACCACCCTGGCTCTAGTGCAGTCAGGGCACTATTACCTGCAAAGGCCGCTCTTCACTCACTTCAACCTCACACCCCACAAAATCTCAGTCACACATTTGACTGGTTCACGTGCATGAGTGTTCAGCAACTCCACTCAAGAACATTTCACCTCACCAAGTTCTCACAGACACTAGCAAAGTATAGAAAAATAAACATCTTACACAACATCCTCCAAAGGAAGAATGCAAAAATGCCTTGCCCTTGAGGAAACCATGAGCCTCTGAGAGGCAGACGGTAGGTAAATCAATAACTCAAACACTCTGTGAAAGGGGTTCTAACGAGCGCATTGCAAAGAATTCTGGGAATGCAGTGGGAAGAAAGGTTGGCTTTTTTTTTTCTTTTTTAAATTTCTAGTGATACATTTTGATTAGTAAAAGAAATCCTCTTTTTAGATCTTCTAACCTTGATTCGACATTTCTCTAGCAGCCCAGAAAAAAGGAGAATGTTACCCATGTCACATCACCACTGGGAGCAAAAGGAATGTAAATATGAAGTTGGGCATGGTGGTGCATGTCTTTAAACTCAGCACTCCAAAGGCAGAAGTAAGAAGGTCTCTGGGTTTGGGACCAGCATGGTCTGCAGAGTGAGTTCCAGGACAGCCAGACATACACAGAGAAACCCTGTCTCAAAGTGAGTGGAGCATTAGAGAGATGATTCAGAGGCCAAGAGCACATGCTGCTGTTCAAGATGACCCAGGTTCAATTCCCAGTGTACACGCGGCAGCTCACAGCATCTGTAACTTCAGTTTCAGGGGATCTGAACCTCTGTGCACATTGCATATATATGGGGCACAGGCCTACATACAGGGAAAACACCCATACGGTTAAAATAGAAAGTGAAGGAAAAAGGTTTTGTTTGTTTGTATTTTGAGACAGGGTTTCTCTGTGTAGCCTTGGCTGTCCTGGAACTCACTCTGTAGAACAGACTGACTTTGAACTCACAGAAATCCACCAGTTTCTGCCTCCAGAATGTTGGGATTAAAGGTGTGCATCACTATTGCCAGGCTGGTTTGTTTTAACTCCCATTAAAAGTTGCATCACACTTCTAATGTAGATGAAAATGTTGAATGTCGTTTCATGCAATCAACCCTGAGCATACTAGCCATCAGTAGTCACTAATGCTGAAGAGTGAGAGGCTCCCAGTGGAGTTATTTCTTTCAGTCATTCATGACTTAACCATGGGAACGCATACTGAGAACTATGTCATGGAACTGTGCAAACATGACAGATTTCTCATACTCGGTGGTGGTGACTTGCTGTGTGATGTCATCCAAGGAGACTGTGCCATAGACATAGTCCTAGTAGACAGGAATGTCATTATAATATACATAGTAGGAATTACTTAAAGAGATATTTCTTCTTTTAAGATATATGTGTCTATGAGTGGGTGTGTGCCTGTGGATGTGATGCTCTCAGAGAGATGAGTGTATTGGATTCCCTGGAGGTACCAGGTTGGGAATCACCTGATGTGGGTCTTGGAGCTCCAAACTCAGGTTCTCTATAACAGTAGCAAGGGCTCTAAACTGCTAAGCTATTGCTTCAGCCTCCCAATTTATATGTTGAATTTATTTATTTTGATTTCTTCCATTTACTTAGAGTACAGTGTGTATGTAAATGTGCCTCTGTGTGTGTGTGTGTGTGTGTGTGTGTGTGTGTGTGTGTATTGCTAAGTTTTGTGGTACTGAGGATGGAGTTTAGAGCTTTATGCAGACTAGGTAAGTCTTCTACTTACTGCGGGATTCTAGGCAGGGGCTCTACCACTGAGCCACACCCCAGCCCCTCACTGGGGGATTCTAGGCAGGGGCTCTACCACTGAGCCACACCCCCGCCCCTCACTGGGGGATTCTAGGCAGGGGCTCTACCACTGAGCCACACCCCAGCCCCTCACTGGGGGATTCTAGGCAGGGGCTCTACCACTGAG
>PVIH01030346.1:0-12309 GCA_004025045.1 Sigmodon hispidus | reverse complement strand
CCACATGCACATTATTCACACTGGGATCCACCACATACACACACACACACACACACACACACACACACACACACACACACAGAGGACCCTCAGCATTATCAGGAAGGCTTTCTGATAATCCATAGGCATGGGCCACACTTTCAGAATTCTGTAGGTCTCAGGTGTCCCGGTCACCTGTACTTTTTAGAAAGTATTATTTTAATTATGTCTATAGGTATGTGAGTGCTAGTACCCTCCAAAGCCAGAGGCATCAACTGTCTTTAGGATTGGAATTACAGGCAATTGTAAACCTCCCAGCATCACTCGGGTTCTCCGGAAGAGCAGTGAACACTTATTGCTGCTTAACCACCTCTGCAGACCTCAGTAATCTGCCTTTTTAACAAGCCATCCCCATGCTACAGAACCTTGATTCAAAGACACTGTCTAAGTAATGATGGCTGAGCAGGCAGTTCACTCCTATAACCCCAGCACTCAGGAGGCTGAGGTAAGCACATTTCTGAGATGGAGGCCAGCATGGTCTACAGAGTGAGTTCCAGGACAGCCAGGGATACATATAGAAACCCTGTCTCAAAACCAAAAAGGGTGAGGATGCTGCCTGAGTTCTAAATTCCCCACCCAAGCAGAGAAAGACGTTGTTTTTAAATACTACATTAAGCAGCATTTCTGTAAAGATCAAGCATTTAGCCTGCCACAGTTTGCTCGTGGGCAGTTTCTACCATAACAGGGTGATGTCCTCATCAGTGTGAGAAGTAAAACGTCTGTGCATGTGGATCTTTCTTAGAGAAAATCTCTTTGTCTCCGCCTGTATTTTTGTTTCTGGTATGTAATATAATTTTCCCCATGATGAAGAATTATAAATTCCATAAAAGGGCTATGAATTCTTTGTAATGCTTTCCTGATCGGCATATCTGATATTTCTGTACTTGCAAGATGAGTATAATTATGGAATTTTAGAATCACAATAGAAAGTTATAAGATGAAAATGATGATGGAACTTTAGAATTATAATGGAAAGTGGGGGGCTTAAAATGTAACTGTTGTTTGAAAGGGCATTTTCCTATATTCTTTCCTAGTTAAGTGTACAAGAAATAACACTCTTCCAGACAATACTTCATGGATATTAAATGTATTACTAAACCCACGTGGGAAGATGGCTCAGAGGGGAAGCCAAGTCCAGTGGTGCACACTTGTTATCTCAGTACTGTGGAACCAGAAACAGGTAGATGGATAAGGGCTTGATACCTAGCTAGCTTCGACCTGCTGAGTTCCAGGCCAGTACTAATAAAAAAGCCAAGACAGGTGGCTCCTGATAAATGATAGCCAATTTCTTTAGTCCTCCATGTGCACAAACATGAAACAAACCAACATGTGATGTCACTAGACATACCCTCATGCATGCTAGTGACATCAGAACTTCTCTTTATGAATCTATCAGAATCTGAATAGTATTGTTATTTCAGTGTTTGGAAAGTTCCAGATGACCTAGAGTGTCATAACAGGCATGTTTTCCCATGGCTCTCAAGAATCTTTATTTATGTGTTAAAGACCTGAGGGGCATCACGTGGATGCATATCCTGTAGCTTGATGGGTAGTAGAAGTTATCTTTTCCCAATAGGCTGCTGCCAAGTCCTCACTCCAGGTTTAACATTTTGTTTTGTTTTGAAGATTTGTTTTTGTCATTTTGATTATGTGTGTGTGTACGTGTGTCTGTGTGTGAATATATGTACGTGAGCACAGGTGCCCACAGAGGCCAGAGGCCTTTTGATAGAGATGATGAGCTACATGATATAGGTGCTGAGAACCAAACCCAGCTCCTCTGCAAAAGCTCTGCCTGCTCTAACTCCTGGCCACGGGGCCATCTCCCCAGCCCCTTATTTCACACTTTAAATCTTTCATTCTGTTATTTCTTAAAGGAAGACCATGAGATGACTCTGTGGATAAAGGCACTTGCTGTCAAGCCTGACACCCTGAGTTTGATCCCTGTAATACACTTGAAATACCAGCTTCAGCGGCGATCATCTGTAATTCCAGCACTCCTATAACAAGGTAGAGGCAGAGGCCAGAGAATCAGCCACCCAGAAGCTCATGGGCACAGAAAGCAACAGAAATGATGAGAGCCCCCGTCTCAAAAACAGGGTAGAAGGCTGGAATTGAACCTCAAAATCTGTCCTCTGGCATCCACACATACATCATGGCACATGCACACCTACACTCACAAATGCATGCATACAAATAAATAAGGTGTTCAGGATGCAAGGGGGAGGTGTGCTCACAGAGATGATAGGACAGTGCCTGGTGGAGAAGACCCACACTGAATGTGGATAGCACCTTATAATTAGGCCAGTGGCTAGGATGAAAAGGAAATGGGTATATATGCAAGCTCTTCCTGACAGGGGGTGTGTGTGTATGTGTGTGTGTGTGTGTGTGTGTGTGTGTGTGTGTGTGTAAATGTGAATGTCTGTGTGTATGTATGTATGGGTATATGTAAATGTCTGTGTATGTGTGTATGTGTGTGTATGTGTGTGTGTGTGTGTCTGTGTGTGTGTGTGTGTAAGTGCTGCCATCATTTGCTGACAATGTTCTCTAATTTCCCTGGCCTTTCAGTGTGGACTCAACAGCAGTGAGTAGCCAGGGAGCTTCAAGGTTTTGTATTCACACTGGGTCTGCTGAGGACCTACTTCTTGGACTGACAGACACCTGTTTCTCTGCCTCTCCAGCAAACATTTCTGGACAACCCAGCTCCATCGCAGAAGCCAGGCTGAGACATAAAATACAGCACACATGCATCTTGTTTCTCCACAGATCCTTGCCTAACACATCTCCCAAGGACTGGCCATCAAATTACAGCCAGAAAGTATCAGACAAACATCAGACAGGGACCCAGTAGACAGACACCTCCTCATACAGTGTCATTTACAGCCCAGGAGGGTCTGACAGGTGCAGCCAGAGGCTTTTTAGATTTGTGATGCTCACTCAGGCAGCTACTCAGCCCCCTCATTGTGGACAGATAGCATTCACTGACGCCAACCACAGATATGGCTGGATGTGTAGCGCACGCTACTACCAAAGAGGCAGGAAAGTCCTCAGGCCTCAGTTTGCTAATCTCCAATCAAAAGAACAACTGAGGGAAACTCAAGCAGACAGTACACTTTGGGTTGTCTTATTGTGTTGGTTGTTGTTGGTTGGAATGTTGTTTGGTTAGTTTCAATTTGTTTATACAAGTATTTGTCTGTCTGTATTTGTGCTTATGTGTATGTTGTGTGTAAATGTATGTCTGTGTGTATGTGTACATGTGTATATGTCTGTGTGTGCCTATGCAAATGTGTGTGTGTGCCTGTGGGTGCATGTGTGTGTCTGTTCTTGTGTGTATGCACATGTAGGTATGTCATGTGTGTTCATGAGAATGTACTTGTGTCCATGCATGTGGTGGCCTGAAGATAGCCTTGGGAGTCTCCTCAGAAGCAATACCCACCTCTTTTGAAACAGAATCTCTCTTGCTGGGGGCTTACCAGGTTCACCAGGTAGAATGCCTGGTGGTTCAGGGAACCCTAGGGACCCTCCTGTATCTGCCAGAAATTTTATCACATACTACCAGGCTCAGCTTTTTACATGGGATCTGGGAATTGAACTCAGGACCTCAGATTTCAAAGCAAGTACTTCACCAACTGAACTGTCTCCCTAGCCTGGGTTTGTTGTTATTTTGAAACAGTATGTGGCTATGTATCCTGCTTTAGCCTCAAGTTCACAATCATCCTGCCTCAGCTTCCCAACGTCTGGGATTACAGTTGGGGTCTGGAATTGCAGGCATGTGTTTTGGGTCCTGATTGTCTTTCTGTGAACCTTTCCTATCTCCAGCCAGCCTGCATGCATACTTCTCTCCTTCTGGGAATTCCATGAAGCCCTGGGAACCATTGATGAGAACAGCAAACATTGGCTCTAGAGTATATACTGGGTATGTCATGTCCCAGTGAGGGGACAGTAGGACATCTGTGACATCTACCCTATGTGGCGATAAGTCCCTTCCTATATTCCTGGGCTACACACACACAGGACACAGAGGAAAGCTGGCAGCTGAACGTGTCACTTACGTGGCACATATGTAAAACATCACAATTTCTCTTCCCTTTGGGTACAAAGCCTTCTCATAAATGGACAAATAGTGTTCAGACATTGAAACTGGTAGGGTCTAGAGAGGTGCCCTCAGCCCTACCAGCACTCCCATTAAGAAGCTCTATTCTCCTGAGAGACAGTTCTGGCCTCCAGCCTCCCTCCTTGTACCCTACTGTATTAGCCTCTCCCCACATTAGAACCCTGAAAACACTTGGCTCGTGGGCACCTTGTGTGATGGGAGCTTTCATTTTATTTATTTAGAGCTTGGCTGCCCCCACCAATCTCCTGAGAGAAAGCATCTCATATTCATGGGGGTGCATGTATCTCTGAAAGAGTGTGTATTCTAAGTGCCAAGGCTAAAAGCACTTTCTCCAACATAAAGGCCCGGAAATGCTACCATGGAAGTGTAATGTTAGCACTACTGTTCAAATCATATTCACAGCCCTTTCAAACGAGTAGAGCAAATCAATGCATCTCCAGCCTGACTCAAGACTGCATTTATCACAGCCAAAACTAGGTCTGCGAGAAAGGCTGCATCAGTCCTGTCTGCAAGGCACTCTTTTCCCTGTGATGGCACTGGACTAACAGAAGCACCTCAGCCTCTCCTCTGGGTATATTGTTCACAGGGCCATGCAAAGAAAGCACAACACACTGGAAAAGAGAACACTGGCCCTGGCTGAGATGATCTGTGTGGCCCTTTGACAAAGGTGACTGCATGAAACAGTTGTTGGGAACTGTCTGGCCTGTGGATGCACAGGAACCAACCAAAGATAACACAGAAGATAAATGCCTTACTCCCTGAACTGCTTGATGCCCAAATACCCAAGTATGAGGACCTACTGTGGGACTATGCTCTTGTACATCATAACTATCTGTCACTCCTATTGCTTTAATAAAATGCTGATTGGTTAAGTAGCTAGACAGGAAGTAGAGGTGGGGCAACCAGACTAGAAGAATGCTGGGAAGCAGAAGAGCAGAGAGAGACAACAGCAAGATGCAGAGGAAATGAGATGAGAATGCTGCACTGAGCAAAAAGTACCGCACGGTACCAAAGCACGTGGCTAACCATAAATAGAAATATGGGTTAACCCTAAGAATAAGAGTTATCAAGTAATAGCCTGAGCCATAGACCAATCAGCTTGTAATTAACATAAGCTGATTGTATAAGTGTGATTCTGTGGGACTGAGGGACTACGAGTCCATACCTCAGGGCTAGGCCGGGACAGAAACTTCTCAATACAAGGATTTTGGTTCAATATCCAGAAGTCAGGTAAAAATTCTGTAGTCCCAGTACTGGGAACTAAGGAGGAATGTTGCACAAATTCTATTCAGTATATAATAAAACTCAGATCCAGATATTGGGGAAAAGCTGAAATATCATCGAGGCAGAGAACAAATCACAGCCAATTCTCACCCAGTAAACTCCTTGGGTTGAACAGGGTATATCCGTCTCCAGGAGTCCTCGGACTGACTGAGCACATGGGCTAAAGGGTAGAACTTCTGCCTTCTCTTTCTATTTCTTTCCCTTCTCAGCTATCTTACGTTCATCCTTCCTAGACCTTGGGTTAAAGGTGTGTGCCATCACTGCCTAGCTCTGTTTGACCTTGAACTCACAGAGATCCAAATACTGGGATTAAAGGCATGGATCACCACTCCCTGACCTTCATGGTTTGGCTCAGTCCTCTAATATTTTGGGCCATTTTTACTAAATATACCACCACAGAGGAGAAGCACAGTGACATAAAGTGATCTGGGACAAGTTACCTCCCCCATACCATTTACATAAAGCCACTGAAAAGATGAGCCAACCTTACAGTATTGTTTAAAGCTCATTTTATTGTGAATAATCAGAAGGGAAGCCATGACTTTAACAGAACACTATGAACTACATTTTAATTATTGCCAGGACTTAAGTCTTTTAGTGAAATACATATTTATAAACTTTGGCGGGGCATAGATCATTTACCTAATAGAGCAAGACTGCTCGAATGTCACTGTCCTAATCTACCAGGTAAATATCCATTTATAATTGGTTCTTTAATCCTTGCTCTCTCTCATTTGATAGGCTGGTACAGCCCAGCAAGACTGCTTCATTCTTCATAGAAAGTCTGTTATCGTCCATCACAATGTCAATACAAATATATACATTAAAGCAATTATAGAAGTCACTGCCTGAGACAAGGACCATAGCTCAGCCAGAGACAGGAAACCAAACATCTGCCAGGACGTGACGTACTCCACAATTGAAGGGCAAAGAAGGTAGGGAAAAAAAGATTCCGAACAGGATAGGACTCCTGTAGTCCCTACCAAAGAAAAGTATAACTCTGTAACCCCTAAGCCATACCCTCATTTGTACCCCCTGCCATAGTCACCCACAAACGCTGCATTTTGTGGCTCCAGATTCGAGGCTCGAAGCCGGGCTGGTTGTTAGCAAGTATCCACTGGATAGTGCTGCCTCTTAGATGGTCTCAGAATCTCCTGAGAGTTGTTCTGCTGATGAGGAAATTTGAGCTGAGACTGCCGGAACACCATCCCAGGCCCCATACTCTAAAGCTCGGCCCCTATTTCCTCTCTGCTTCTTCACTAATGCGGGGCAGTGAGACAGATGCAGAGATGCTTGGCCTGAGACCGGAAGCACTGCCCCAGCCAATGACAACCTGGATCAGAGCGCATGACTCGGCTTCACTTCCTCCCACTCATCTAACTGGCCCTCAAATGAGCCTCACAAGGCTCTTATCTGTTTACTGGACATGTTCCTTTGTGGTCTCCCAACAGAGAGCACTAAAACGACGGCTCACACTGAAAGGAATCCTGGGTCCCTTAAGCCTGCACCCCTTCCCAGGCCCCATAGAATCCTTGTCTTTCTGCATCCCCGATTACCCTGAGACATTTTTATGGTACCGGAGGTAGCCGCAGTAGCCACGGCTTGTGATCCTAGCCTTAAACTGTCTCTTCGGCCATCAAGGCCACTCACAAATGATAGGGAAGAAAGGTCAACAGCCATGATCTTTTGGCACAAACGTTTTCAAAGTTGAAATAGTCTGATGTTAGCCACGAGAGACATACTGACAGTTATAGGAAGGGATGGTCCTGGTCAAAGATCAGACAGCCAGAAAGAAAGCTGAAAAGCTGTGCTGGGAATCTAGACCTATATGCTATCAGTCTAACCGGAAACCCTGTACAAAGTATACACAGGAAGGTGAAAGGTGTCACACTAGCACCCCTAGAAAATGACATTCACCAACCTTTAATGAGCTCAAAAGCATCTCATTTGATCTTTGCTTTGAGAACTGCTATTCCAATATTTCAGAAGGGGGAAATTGAGGCACAGACAGGCTCTGGAGGACCAGGCCCTATCTCACTGCTAGCAGGTCCTTTTGCAGTTAAGTCCCGTTACATAGAGAGAATACGGTACCTACCCCCCCCCCCCTTAGTCTGGGCTTAGGAGGAAATGAACCATCTCCTCTATAGACGTTCCAGGTAACTGAATGTATACCTTTGAGCCCCAAAACGTTTTCAGATTTTAATTATTTTAATGGAAACATCTTATCGTTCTTAAAACAGCCTATTCCGAGTGATTAACCTTGTCTCATTGGCACAGGGCCATCAGCACTCACAGTAGCTTTGTGCTGTGATGTAACCCAGTGACAGGTCCTAACCAGAATGTCTCACACACACACACACACACACACACACACACACTGCTGGCTGGACACTTTCTGGACCACACAGCAGCTCCCAGACCTTTCTCCTCACAGTCCTAGTTCTCTCCCTCACCATGAAGACAGAGTGCCTTCTGGGTGTCAGCTGCCCAAACCTCTCTCCCTGACAAGAGGCTTCAGTGATTCTCAGTCACCCACTGGCTGAAGCACAGGACCCCACACTTGGCTCCCAGGCTACTCTTTGGTGGTCCTGCCATTTGAGGATACTTGACTGTGTGATTTACTCTCCACTCATTGCATGCCAAGTCCTGACTCCTGGTCCTGGCTCAGGCTGCTCCCTCTTGCTTAGGACTATGATTTTCAGAGTGTGTGCCAGGGAGGTCTGTGGGTCCTCAGAGCCCCCTGGGGACCTCCACATTCTCCCTTTCTCCTGCCTACTACGTATAGGCTCCATACACAGCACCCAAAGCAACCTATTGGAGCAAATAAAGTGAGAAGCCCAACAGAGGACAGTGTTACCCTTCCGACATATGAGGCGCCACAAGACATGCACAAAGACAAGGGGAGTTCTCTTCATATTGTTTTGTTTTGGATAGAGAAGACATTTTTCACAAATATATATATGTATATACATATATATTGCTTATAGTCCCATCTAGTGAGTTTATCATGGTTCTTTTTAATGAGTTTGTGATGTACTTATGGTCTCTCGGCTTTTACTCTCAGCATAGTAAATATTAGCCTCTGTTCTCCACAAAACAAAGGGGGTTTGAGGTCCCAGTAGTGTTCAAGAATGGTAGAAGCTTCTCCCAGCATGTGCCACAAGAACAAAAGCCTATAAAAGGGGAAGGGTATCTTCAGACCAAGGAGTCTGAGCCCTGCCACATCCTCAGTCTATCTTTTACCAAAGCCAACTCCTCTGGCCTGAAGCCTTAGGCTGGCGATTCACTGTGGCTCCCAACATCTTTTCTAGACTGTGTGGAGCTATCTGGCCTCCCTGTTTGTCACTTTAAGTCTCCTAGAGATTAGAGGAATCTATGAGGTCTTTGTGTCTTGGCCTGCACAGAATCTAGTCCCTAGTATATCAACAGAGCTGAATTAATGCACACTACATCTAGCTGGCATGCACAGTGACAGTATCCCTCTGAGTTATAACTTCATTCCACTCACTTACCCACCTTGCATAAACCTTTTAAACTTTTGGGGAGCTGTAGAAATAGCTCAGAAGTTAAGATCACTGGATACTCTTCCAGAGGACCCAGGTTCAATTCCCGGCACTCACATAGTCGCTCACAAACATCTATGACTCTAGTCCTAAGAGATCCAATGCCCTCTTCCAGGTCCTGTAGGTACCAGGCATGCCCATTGTGCATAGATATATATACAGGAAAAACATTCATACACTTAAAATAGAATAAGAATAAGAATATGTCTTTAAAAAAATATCTTCTAAGCTTTTAAATCTGCAGTTTCTTGGAGAACAAAAATGATGCTAACATCTCAGAACTGAATGATGCTGGGGTCTAACAGGCAGCATGTAGACTAGAAAACAAGCAATTCCCCAGTCCCTGGCCACTCTGAGCCAGCAATGCTCCTCCCACAAAGTGCAAGAATCCACTAGTGAAATCCAGAACCCCAGTAGCCCAATCATCCCTAAATTTATCTCTCCTGAATACTGCTATAAGAGAATTTTAACTTCTACATGAGTCTTGAGGGGAGAGTCAAACCATACGTGGGTGATGTTGGATTCCCCAGCACTATAGATGTTAAAAAAGCACAAGCCAGATATAAATTGCCATGAGCCAGCTGTGCTGGGCATCATGCTGCCACAGCCCTTCACAGTTAAGGACTTGGTGGTTACTCCGAGTCTACAGGACAACCTTCTAACTCAAGGTCAGCTGATTAGCAACCTAAATTCCATTTCTGCCTTAATTTGCCTGTGTTGTATAAAGTCACATGCTCATTGGTTCAGAGGATAAGAATGTGGACAGTAGGGGGTGGGGCTTATTCAGCAATCACAAGAAGTTGATACCAAGAAAGAGGAACTACCGTTGTGATTAAACCTTTACCATGTGATCCTTAGAACTTCAGAACTAGGAGGTGTAAATTTGGAAGAGTGTGAAGAAGTAGGCTACAGAGTCCAAGGATGCTCTCAGCAGAGCTGAAGTGATCCCTGTTGTGTTTCTTTCGAAGGACATAATGCCAAAAGAAAGACAAACAGTGCTCATGGAATTTCAGATAAAAAGGCTGCTGGGAAGTAGACTAGAGGTCGGGTTTGTCTCAACTAATTGAGGACTAACTAAATTGATGGAGGAAGTTTCCAGATAGCATAGCCTCCAGGCAATAGCATGGCTATTGATAGCTGCCTTTAGCCAAGTTTACAGTAAGAACTGGAAAAAAAAAAAATGAGGAAAAAAGGGAGTAGCAGAAAGAATTTTTTAAAGGTGTTGTCTGATAAGTTGAAAATCATAGGCAAAGTTGTTGTTAGTGAGGTCAGTACCACTTTAAAAAGCCCAAAAACTTCACACTGATATAATGGGGAGTTGACTAGGCCCCACACACTGCTAGCTCTATGTTATAGAGCTGTAAATCCATTTAAAAGGCTTTCTTTGAAGAAGAGATGCTGTTGTATTAGGTTTCTGGCCGGCCTTTCTGGCCTACCACAGAGGTTCAGACCCACTCTTAGCCCTGCTTAGCCTCAAATAATCACACACAGGCTTGTATTATTCTTATGCTGATTGACCTACGGCCTATCTGAACTCAACCCATCTTGTTCAGCCATACGAGTGGGTGGGTCGGTACCTTTTCTCAGAACAGCATTTCAGCTTCTTTCCTCTGTGTCTCCTGGCATCTGCATTGTCTCTCTGGAGACTCTGTGGTGTCTGTGTGGTATGTCTGCTCTGCAATTTTCACAGAGCAGCTAGTAGCTCTGCCCACACTTCCTGTCTGCCTTCAGCCCATCAGCTTTTTATTAAACCCATAGACAGGACAAATATTTAAAATGTAACATGTGATCACACTACAAGAAGCCTCTAGGACACCTTGTTCACAGGAGATCAACTTAGGAAGTGTCTTCCCAGGGTCAAACACTCATGCATTCATAGGCACTTGAGCCATTACCCCAGCTTGTAACTAATCATAGAGTCATCCATGTGGTACTGATTGTTCAGGCATCTGGACTAAAAAGGTTGTGGGATCATAGAGGCTTCTACCTAGATTTGTAAGGATGGCCCAGGAGGCCTGACAAGCTATGGAGCCATGGAGAGGAGGTGGAGCCTAAGCTGCAATGGAAACCACATCATGTTAGAGATGCCAGAAATGGCAAAGGTCTGTTAAGGGGGCTGTTGGTATGGTCAGAGGTAGCCAAGAGAGATGTGTGGGCTGCAAACAGTACCCATAGAGACAAGGCTGCCTAAGCAAACTCTTCAGAGCGCGTGTCATGATGCCATGTTCTCTAGAAGATAGCACAATGTTCTCCCGAATTTAACATTTGTCAGGCTAGATTTCAGTCTTGCTTTGGCCACAGTTCACTTTCTGTGTCTCTGTCCTTCCCCTTGGAATTGGCATGTATTCTCTGTGCTAGTGGATGTTGGAAATACACAAATTTTTGTGGTTTTATAGATGCTAATGGCTAAGGATTTGCCTTAATGGTTCAGAGTTTCAGTGGAGACACTGAACTTATGCTTTTAAACTATGCTGGGACTTTCAAGGCTTTCAGACCACTAGAGTTTGACTTCATGTGTTTCCATGACGAGAGGAGCATAGGCCAGGATGCAACGCTATGGTGAAGAGTAATATATTTTGACTATCAAACTGACAAGGGTTGGGATTCTAATGACTGATCTTCATTGACCAATTGAATAGATTTCAAATCACCTGTGAGACCCAGGAATTCCTCTGGTTATGACTGTAAGGGAACTTTTGGGGGGAATTATCTGAGTGAGCAGGATTCATCTTGAATCTGTGACAATGAGCTAGAGGATGCCCCTGTGACTTTCACTGGTTTAAAGCGAAGGAGGATAAAGCTAGGAGAGTGTCCCCAGTGTCCCCAGTGTCCCTCCCTCTCCTTCCTGTCCACCATGGCATTGCTTGATCTTCTCCAAGGCTCCCTCCCACAATGACACACCAAAGTAAACCTTTCCTCCCTCGGGCTTTGTCCACCACCATGCGTATCCACAGAGATGAGAAAGTAACTAGTACATGCCTTTCGGCTCCCCATAAATCCTACTTTAAATTTTATAAATGAAAACGAAGTCACAGTGTTTACGGTGGTCCTGTTCTCCTGTACTGTAAGCATTGGCAAACTTCTGGCAGTGCTAGGTAGTACATGATGTGAGCTCTGCCCGTGGAGTCAGCAGCTGCTGTTGAGAATAGCGGCAAATGAATGAACACTGCAGAAGTTAATAAAACTTTATGCAGACAGGGAAGTTTGAAACCCCTGAAGCTAGCAAGCATCATGACATTTTATGCTTCTCTTTTATTTCCTTTCAGCCTCTTCAGAAAGAGAAGAGAAAAAGAAAAGAAGGGAAGAGGAGGG
>PVIH01030345.1:0-12311 GCA_004025045.1 Sigmodon hispidus | reverse complement strand
TCAGTCTCCTCCCAGAACACAGCTCCATTGCCCCATTCCTTTCTATCAACAGTAGGATCTGGGTGACGATGTAAGGCAACACCTCCTTACCCAAGTCTTCCTCTAACACCTCAAAAAAGTTTTCTGGTAAGAAAGGTGACTGCTAGATCTCAGGTAGAATGTAGATCTAGAAATGAGCTCAAGCTGAACTATGGGAGGATTTCTGATGGTTCGATAAAAGCCTGCATTCCTTGGGGACTTATAAAACTGACTCCCATCTGCCAAAATGAATCATTTCCCTTTAACTCTAGCAGAAGGGACATATGACTACCTGTTTTTGCATGTAGAGCCCATTCTGGTCTCCAGGGTCCCTCAGTCTCTGTCCACAAGTACTTGTACATCGCAAAGTTCGCAGTTTCCTGGCCCTTCCTTCCCTCCCCTGAGCATCTCAGCCTCTTGATAATGCGCATGGTCTGTTCACCCCAAGTGTTCCCTGTCTCAGGCTGTCTCCACAATGCTGTTCTTCCTTCACTAGCCCTGCTCATATCCGGTCTGGTTTCTTTTCTCTCTGCTCTGAACTCTTCAACATGCCTCTGGGGAGACATCATGGGGTTAGGGAAGAATCCTGGTGCTAGGGAAATTCCCAGGAATCCACAAGGATGACCCCAGCTAAGACTGCTAGCAGTAGTAAAGAGGATACCTGAACTGTCCTTCCACTGGAATCAGACTGATGACCACCCTAATAGCCTACATTGGGGGGGGCAAATGAGAGGGGGATCTGTGATTGGTATATAAAATGAATAAAAGTTTCTTTTTTAAAAAAAAGTCTGGATATTTTCTCTTATTCATAATAAAAAAACCTCCCCTCCTGTTTCTGTACTCTGCTCCCTTGCACGCAGTGACGATGGTTTTTAAATGTCCCACCAAAAACAGGGTAGATGCACAGATGAACTCTCTCGGGGACTGTGAAAGTACACTTAAGACCTATCCAAGTTAAAGCCAGAAAAAAAAACTCCAGCATGAAGGACAGGAAGTGAGCACTAACTCCCAACCCTAAGCAAGAAGCTATGTGCAATTGATAGTTAAATTAATTTTCTTCAATGAAGTGACACTTGGTATATCAACCACACTCCATAGCAGGTCCCATGCTCAGGAGAACATTAGGAACACAAACATGATTCAGTGGATTTTAATGGATTTTTAATTTGCAGATTTCTGTTTTGTTTTAAAGATAGAAAAAAAAAACACAAAGAGTAGGGAAGGGGCGGGATCTAGGAAGAACAGAACAAGGTAAAAATGTAGTCCCAACTTAAAGTCTTTGAACACAGATTATTTGATAATGATAATGAGATGCAGCTCAAAGATGTTCTTCTCAGTGTGTGTGTGTGTGTGTGTGTGTGTGTGGTCATGTAAATGCCTCATACAAGACTAGCTCTTGAAGAACTGGTAGCAGCGTTTCACTCCATCCCGAAGGGCTTCTATGACTTTGTCATTCCGGAGTGTGAAGATGAAGGGGTTCAGGAAAGGAGTTACGATTGAAATCATCACGGAAACCACCCTGTTGTAATCAGCTGCCTGTGTTTGCTTGGGTTTCACATACAGGAACAAGCAGCTGCCATAGCCAATAACAACGAAGGTAAAGTGTGAGGCACAGGTGGAGAAGGCTTTCTTCCGACCAGAGGCTGAGGGAATCTTGAGGATGGTGGAGATGATATAGGTGTAGGAGACAATTGTGGGGATCAAAGATCCAATTATAATAAAAACAGCCATTAAAAAGAGGATAAACTCTATGAAAATAGTATTATCACAGGATACCTTGAGCAACTGCCCCCGGTCACAGAAGAAATTATCCACCACATTTGATTTGCAGTAGGTAAGGTGAAATGTGGCATAAACCGGCCAGATTTGAAAAAGGAACCCAAATACCCATGACACAATTACCACAGAGTTGCAGGTTTGACTGCTCATGATGATGTTGTACCTCAAAGGGTTGCAGACCGCAACATAACGATCCACAGCCATCGCTCCAAGCAATGAAAATTCCGTGGTCCCCAAAGCAAGTTGCAAAAAAAGTTGTACAACACATCCAGCCAGAGATACTGCCTGCATCCCAGGGAGCAGCAACCCCCAAAGCATCACGGGAACTATAACGGTTGTGAGCAGGATCTCCAGGATGGAGAGGTGAACGAGGAAGAAGTACATGGGGGACTGCAGACGTTTATCAACACAGACAATCACAATAATGACTGTGTTCCCCAATAATGACACTAAGTATAAGAAGCAGAAGATAGCAAAAAGGATGTGCTGGAGTTGTTCAGAGCCAGGGAAACCAACAAGATAAAATTCAGTGGCACTAGAGTAATTGCTCAACATTCAGTCCTGAGTCCTTGTTCCTTGTGAAATCTAGAGAGCAACAGAGAGAGAGACAAGGAGGACAATGTTTCTCTCCTCAGAAGCACTGAAGACATTGCCAGGTTCAAGAAACATTTCCCATGCATTCCTTAACTCTATAACATGGCTGTTATTTCTTTTTTGTTTGTTTGTTCTGTTATATATTTATGTGTGTGTATATATATTATTTTACATCATGTTCCTGATCAAACTCAGTTATCAGATCTGTCAGATTCATGCCCACTCTTATGATATCCCCATTTACAAAAACGTCCATTCATGCTATGGCTGTTATTTCTGTCCAAAGCTGTTGTTAAATGTTTAAATAACAACATATTAATTCATATATGTGGATGTATGTGAGTATATAATAGAAGTGTGCAAGTTTAAGCAGATGAGTACTAATCTTCAGTATTACACCATATATACCATAAACAGGGGAACTTCACAAGTATAACATGTACCTTTATCTCTCAATGCCCTAGAAATCCTTGTATATTCTGCTATGATCATCCATCACACTACTTCCCTACATATGACAGTCTGCTAATTTGTAATACATCTTCTCTGATAATTGTGTCCCCCATCTTACAAATTCTTACTGCATTTCAATGATTCTAAGTACTCCGGGTAAATCCCATGGAGATGGGGCTCCTTGTATCCTTCATATGCTCCAAACACAGGCTCTATTTATGTTATGCTCACTTCAAAGTGTTCACCTTTCCATGTGCATCAGTTATAGTATGAAGTGAAATCTACAGAGGATACTGCTGGAAGACGTGGCCTATCCTGGAAAGTATTGCATCTTTGCCTGACTCTGGGGCCTATTTTCCAGAAAAGCTTGCCCTCCACCACATTGGGAGGGGAGTGGTATGATGAAAGGTACCCTCACCTCTTACCTCAGTGAATGTGCTTCCTGCAAACAAGCAAGGAAGAGTCTAGAAGTGATAGGGCTCAAACTTTAATCTTCAATTTGCATCTGTCCTGCAAAGTGTCCACCTGGGATGAGAAGGCAAGAAGAGAACTGTAGAGTGAAAACAGCATCTTCTACATCCTTTGGGTCTTAAGCTTACTTTCCATGGGAGATAGGACCTCAAATCATCACTGTGTTCATATATTCAACGTACCATAGTCCCAGTCCCTCCAAGCAGCTTGGAAAATGCCACATCAACCCTACTGTGACTGTCTGTTTCTCTCCACAGTCCTGGAAGAAAACAGGCACAAGATAACACCAATGGGTCAGTGTGAGTTTCGTCCCTCACCTCATCTAGGTTCCTGCAAAGATGTCTCCTTCTCCCAGTCTGTCATTTATGGAGACCTCATGCTCTCTCTACCCTCCACTGGACTGTACTTTTCTTACTATTTCTCTTTTTGATATATCAAGTCATATTTTTGTTTGTTTACTAATGTAGCCTCAAAACACCACATTCAATTAATATTTCCACAGTTCATCCTTCATTTTCTCTTCCTTGTACTGCCAGAGCCTACCCCAAAAAAATTTTGATGACATATGTACTCAGTGATTTTTTAAATGATTGGCCAATGACTAAAGGTGGGGAAATGGGAACTGAACAGAGGACAGTGATTTGAAGATCTGCCCCACTCCTAGAGACCTACAGAATGGCAGGCAGATAGAAGACGAATAGGGAGAAGAGAAAGGCAAGATGCCGGAGCAAAGCACAGGTTTGTGCCAGCAGTTCCGCACAGAGCTGAGGAGATGTGCTCTCTGCTAAAAAGGAAGATGTCACTCCCAGCTCACCCTTTCCCAGTCTCTTTTCAGTATGTCTGTGTCCTTAGAAGGTGACAGGCCAAGCATTTGCATGATGGTGCTTTACTATTCTGTAGCTCATAGGCAGGAGCCCATAGAAGACACCTCCAGACAAGGGGGGACTCAACTAGAAAGTGTATTTCCTCTCTAGTCATCACCCAGACTGTCCACCTCCCAGCTAGACCAGACCTAAGGCCAGGAGACAGAGCCAGGAGATGCTTTCCCCATTCACAGTGACAAACACTGTCCACACACAGAAGCTTAGGGAAATATCCAGAAATCACAGTGGTGAAGAAAGATCATCTGTCCTCTTCTCTCATATTTTCTGCTTCCTTCTTTCTCTCCTGCCCCCAAGGATAGTTAGCAGCTTATCCTCTAAGGAACACTGTCTACAAGTTCAAAGACTCACTAGGGATGCTGGCAAGGAAAAGCTGAACACAACTTTGATTCTTCTCTCTGGAGGCTAATCAACTTTCAAAAGATTGAAAAGTTACTTAGTCAGTGAACTTGAAGCTTCCCTCATCAAGAACTTCTCAACCCCCAGCTCACCTTCTCTAACAAGCCAGACTGTAAAGTACAGGCCTGTGTCACTCCTTGATGCAAGTGAGCTCAACAGAACCTAAATACTCCCAGACTAGGGCTCTCAGTACAGGCCCCACTGTGAATACCAAGCCAGAAGTCACAAAACAAACTACCAAGAACTGTCTCTGTATCTAAGTTTTTATGAGCCCACTGTCCCAGCTGATCTCTGTGCCTTTCTGTCAGATCTACTCTACATAAAGTTATGACAACTACAATAAGAAAAAACAAACAGAGGAACTGCCCCCTATTTTAGCATCATAATCTGTTAATGCCACAGATCACCAAATCTCTTCAGCATGAGCAGTTTCTAATGGTGGCCACTCAGCTCAGTCATGCATTTTTATGAGCCTTCACATGCTATGCTTCCCTATCCTATCTGAATCAAGGAGTATAACATAAAGGACCAATATTTGGAAGTGACAGGAAATACTATATAAAAATGAAGATGGCTGGTATGTTGGATAAGTGGCAAAACTAATTTAACATACTTACTTTTAGGACTAAAAGATAGCTCAGGGGAAAGCATTCACTGTACAAACATGAGAGCCTGAGCTCAGATCCTTGTGATTGTAGTGTGATTTGCAGATCATCCCAGAACCAGAGGACCCGGGGGCTCACTGGCCAGCCAGTCTAGCCAATGAGTGGGATATATGTTCAGTGAAAGAAGGCACTTAATGCTAACCTCTGCCCTATGCATGCAGACACAAATGACCACATCCACACCACATATGTGCATACATGCATATATCATACACATATACATGCACACACATACCACAATAATGCAATAATAAATCATCTATTTGGTTTTACATTTTGTAAAACTTGTATCATTTTTCATGTAACTACTACAGAATATTGTTTTAAAACAAATTTGTGTTGACCATGTGAAGGTCTTGTTCAGGCAATATACTGATGAGTTCTTGAGTGTAGTGATCCTATCAAGTCCAATAGACATTAAATTGACTTTTCTTTTTTTTTAACTCTATTTATTTATTTGCCTTGGTGTTTGCCTGGAACTGGAACTACAGACAGTTGTTAGCTGCCATGTGGGTGCTGGGAATTGAACCCTGGTCGTCTAGAAGAGCAGACGGTGCTCTTAACCGCTGAGCCATCTCTACAGCCCCAATAGACATTATTTCACTCTGGTCCTCTCTTACCTCTGGTTCTTACATTCTTTCCCTGATTTTTCAATGATCCCTGAGCCTTGTAGAGGAGACAGTGTAATACAGATGTCCCATTTATGGCTAAGCACTCAACAGACACCTATTTTCTTTTCTTTGACAGTTGTTAGTTTCTTTGTCAACTATTGTCCACTTCACAAAGAAACTTCTCTAATGAGACTTCAGATATGCATGAATTGATGAGTACTATGGCATTATAAGAAGAATAAGGATGTCACTATCATTAAAAAAGAAAAACATCCAATATACATTATTTAAAAGGAAATTAAATACCAGAAACTTTTGCTGTTAATTTTCATAAGAAAAAAAAAGTAAAGTTAGTTCACATTCTTACTTACATCTTTTTAGACAAAGCCAATCTTGGAGGGAAAACAATTGGCTCCCCTGAGATGTGGTGGTGGGAATGAGACTCAGAAAGACTGCAGGGGAGACATGAGCATGGACCACTTCATGTTTTCTTGAGTTCTATTTCATGTGAGCTGGGTGCCAGGCCCCCAAAGAGCAAAAGAGTAACAAAAACCACCAGTAAATATTGTCTTAAAGGTGTTTTCCTCTAAAAAAAAAATCCTTACAATGTTAAGTGCATATAGGCTCTGATGGTGTAGGTATATAGTCTTATAGTTAAAGAAAAAGAATGGCAAGCATAGCACATGAATAGGATTTTCAGACACTTTTAGTAGTCACACTTGATGCAACAGCATTGTTAAGATTACTGTGTGAAGGACTGATCTCTAAAATATATGGAGAACTCAAGAAACTAAAGGCCAAAACCTTGAATAACCCAATCAAAAAATGGGGTTCACATCTAAAAAGGGAATTCACAGCAGAAGAATTACGAATGCCTGAAAGGCACTTGAAAAAGTGATCAACATCTTTAGCCATCAGAGAAATGCAAATCAAAACAACTTTGAGATATCACCTTATACCTGTCAGATTGGCTAAGATAAAAGACAAAGATGGTAGCCTATGCTGGAGAGGATGTGGAGCAAGGGGGACACTCCTCCAATGTTGGACGATCTCCCCAAGGTAACAGCAATACCACTCTTAGGCATATACCCTAAAGATGCACATTCACACCCCAAAAGCATTAGCTCAACTATGTTCACAGCAGCATTATTTGTAATAGCAAGAACCTGAAAACAATCTAGATGCCCCTCAGCTGAAGGCTGGATTAACAAACTATGGTACATCTACACAATGGAGTACTACTCAGCAGTAAGAAAAAATGGTATCCTAAAATTTGCAGGCAAATGGATGGATTTGGAGAATATCCTACTGAGCGAGGTATCATAAACTCAGAAAGATAAACAGGGGATGTACTCGCTCATTAGTGGACTTTAAACAAAAAGCAAAGAACACCCAAACTGCAAACCACAGCCACTGAAAAGCTTGGGATCTGAAGGAACTTGAGAGAGACATCCAGGGAGTCCCCTAAGAAGAGAAAATAGAGAAGATCTCCTTAACTAATTGGGAGAAAAAGGGACCACAACCAAGAAGAGATGAGAACAAATCATGAGAGAAGAAGATGATTGAGTGAGAGGAACAACAAGGGGGAGAGAAAAAAAAGAGATGGAGGTCTTTTTTATTTTATTTTTATTATGAATAAAGCCATATTTTTTATCCATATATCCCCTTGTTCAAACTCCCTTCCTCCTCCCATCCATCCCAGTCACTCTCTCTTCTCCCCATCACTTTATCTCCTCCTAAGCAAGGGCAGCAGGTCCCAAGGTCCCAAGGTCCCAAGGTGGCTTAGTTCAGCATCCACTCCCAGCTAATCTGCTTTCCTCAAAATAGAGGAAGCCAATGTGGGGTTGGAAAAAGACCAGGTGCTAGGGAAACCTCCAAGAACTGACAGGATGTCCCTGCCTAGGTCTCCAACCAATAGCGAAGGTTTTGCCTAAACAGGACTTCCCCCATAATCAAATGAATAACCTCCCTAAGTGTCATCACAGAACTTACATCCAACAATGAATAGAGGTAGAGGCAGGGAAGGGTACATGGCTGAGCACTGGGCTGAGTCCCTGGTCCAACTGATAGCAGGGAGGAGACTCTATATGAGCAAAGGGATAGGAACTATGAGGAAAATTCTCACAGTGATGGCTCACTGGAGCTCTGGGGAACTCACTTCATTAAGAACAGCCACACACATGGGAGCCATCTGGAAAAGGAACTAAGCCCTCCAAGGATAGGCAACTGTCCACTGACATAGGCAATATGTGAAGCCTCAATGGGAGGGTTCAGACTGTGTTCCTGTGTATGGACTGGCACCTTGGAGCCCATTCCCTCCAGAGGAACACCTAACTCAATCTTGACATTAGGATGAGGAAATCAGACTTGCCTGGAATGTATGCTGAGCTGATCCACCTCTTGCACTTTCTGGGGAGGGGTGGAGGATGGGGAAGAGGAAAGTCTGACCAGGAGGGTTTGGGAGGGGGAAGGGAGTTGAAACAAGGAAACACATGAGTAAAAAAAGAGACTTTATTCTGTTAGGGACCAAGAAAGCATCTGGAACAATAGCCCCCTGTTGCCCTAAGCAAACAGCACCTGGAGTCTGGCAAAACTGTCTTCACAACACTCCCCCTATAAGCACAAAGTAGCACAATGGCCAAAGGAGCAGCCAGCTCTCTCCAGACCCTGGGACTCAGCCCTTGCTGTTGCAAATTCTATCAGCCTGCCACCAGCACTCCCCGACCTTGGCAGATTCTCCGCTTTTGCTGCTGCAAACTTTTCCCACTCTCTGCAAACTTTTTCACTCTCTCCCTTTCCCCTGCCCCTGAGTGTATATAAACCCTGTCATATTTTCAATAAATGAGACCTTGACATGACTCAGACTGACTCTGTCTTTCTTATGTGCTTGGTCTCCTTTCTCTCTCACCCCCATTGGTATTTCAGGGGAAGCCTCCCCAAGCCTAACAAATAACTGATCCCGCTGGACGGGTCATTATTCTGTAAAAATAAAATTAAAAAATGCTGAGTCAGGCAAGGAGCAAACCAGGTAACCAGCCTGCAACTGGATTTCCTTACAGAGGGGAAATAATTACTATAAACTAGGTACCTCCTAAGCATCAGGTACTATGCTATGCTAAGCACATGATGGGTTTGTTCTCTGTATTCACCAGGATGGCATAGAGAAAGATTTTATTTCTCCTAAGTAATTGAATTGGCTGTGAGAAAGTATATCAGGATGTACATGTTTTGAAACCCCATTTTAAAGAAGAATCTTAAGACTTAGGTGAAAAAAACCTTGTCCACAGTTCTGAAGCTAAGCTCTAGATATGACAGTTGAGATTTGAACATAGAAAAGCTGATTCTTGTGTTCCCACTTTTAACTTTTATGCTGCAGTTACCTGAATAAACTGTGTGCTCTTAAGAAAGAAAGAAACAAAGAAAGAAAGAGAAAGGTTAGAAATGTGTTGAATTCCACATAGCAACAAGGTAGGGCTACAGTTTGAACCCAAATCTCATGCAACATTTTTTATGAAATGAGACTCTACAGTCAGTCCAAAAGGATCTAAATGACAAAAAGGAAGTAGGAGAAAGCTAGCAGCTTGCCTCCACCAAGTTTTCCTAGAGGCCTTCCTTGGACCTTCCTGTTATAAATGTGTAATCAATACTGAAATATGATTTGGGGGGTATGACAAAGCCTTCAAAGGTTGGAAATATTTTCAACTATATAAACGAGTTAGACCTAGATTCTTGGACTTCGTGAGTGTTCACAAGAGAATTGACTGGAAGCAGTGGGTAGGGAGCTGGCCTGCAGAAGATGGGCTGAGAAGATGGAGTCTAACTAAGGAAGAATGGTCCAGTGCAGAGGAAGGTGTGTGGTTGCATGAGGCAGTGTCTTCTCCATGCACAGCTCCCCTGCGACCCTCACCTCACTAACAGTCAAAGACAAAACTGAAACCAGGAGCCTAACCATGCTATCTCTTTTCATTCAGTGTCACCAATGAGAATCAGAACTTCCACTGTGTCACTATAGGCCTTACAAAGACATTTGATGCTGCATCGTGTGACATCAGCTATCGCTGGATCTGTGAGAGAACTCCTAAGTGATCACAGGTCTCTAGCAAAAGCAAACGGAGCAAACATGGGTCTCTAAAACAGGAACAAACAGAGGCAGGAAAAGAGACTCATTGCAACTGAAACTAGTTCAGAAAATACAGAACATCGAAGACTGTGTCTACCTTCCATAGGTTGCTGGTGGATCTCCCCAGTAAACACTCATGGTCAAATGTTATTCCCGTCCCAATCCTTGCCAGGGAAACTTGTGTTCAGGCCGGGTTCCGGTTCCAGGCCCAGGGGCTGTCTGTGGAGCTTGTCCCCACACACTCTGTAGCAGACAGCGATAAACTCGGTCTGCCAGGGTCCCTCCCAGCTGCTGCTGAGGGATTTTGCACTACCATCCACCTTCAATGGATCAAACAGATAAGGACTGAGGACTCTGAAAGACAGTCTCAGACTCCGCCCAAAGGTGTGGTGGGTTCAGCAGGCCCCAGTGCCTGAATCCTTGCCAGGGAAAATTGTGTCCGGTCAGGTTCCCGTTCCAGGACCAGGGGCTGTCTGTGGAGCTTGTCCCCACACACACTGTAGCAGAGAGATAAACTCGGTCTGCCAGGGTCCCCCTAGCTGCTGCTGAGGAAATTTGCATGGCCACCTTCCTCCAACTGATGAGAGAAGGATTGAAGACTTGAAATCCAGTCCCCTGCCCAGAGACAAGGTAGAGATTGAGCAGACCTTTCATTCAGAGGTGACAGGAGACACACAAACCCGTGTGCCACAACTGACTAGGAGACACCTAATCGTGAACCACTGAAGCCATGGGCAGACACCAATGCAAAAATATATATAATAATGTAAAGAACAACAAGACAACTCCAGAAGAAAGTGGCGGTCCTACAACTACAAGCCCTGAACTGAGCAATGAAGAGGAAACAGAAGGAAGCAACACCAAAAATTCCTTTATGATAATCATTGAAGCTCTCAAAGAAGATATGAAAAATAACCTTAAAGAAATAGAAGAAAAAACAAACAAAAAATTGGAAGAGATGAACAAATCTATGAAAGAAACATGCCAGGAACTAAAAGCTGAAATAGAAGCAATAAAAAAGGCACAAAATGAGGCAAAGATGGAAATAGAAAACCTGAAGAAAAAAACTGGAGATACAGATACAAGCATAACCAACAGAGTTCAAGATATGGAAGATAGAATCTCTGCCAATAAGTTACAGCTTCCTTTGGTGTTTAGCAAATTTTATATAAAAACTTGCATATAAATAAAAACACACACCAAAATTAATGAGACCTCAAATCTATATAATTTAATAAATTTATATGCGTGTGTGGTGTGTGTGTGTATACACACATATATATATATATATATACATATATAATTGACATTTGAAGGGTTACAGAGATGGCTCAGAGATTAAGAGCACTGAGTGTTCTTCCAGAGGACCTGAGTTCGATGCCCAGCATCCACATGGCAGCTAACAACTGTCTGTAATCCCAAGATCTGACACCCTTACACAGTTATACATGCAGTCAAAATACCAATTCACATAAAAAAATAAATATTTTTTAAAAATTAAAAAATAATTGGCATTTGAAATGAAAGCTGTGGGTCTTTACATTAAATTTTACACTTTCAGTAGTGGGTGTGTTTTAAACACTTATCAACCACTCAAGCCAAAACACTCATAGAATTACAACAATCAACTAGAAAAACAAATAGTTTTATATTGTCTTTCATAGCTCTTTTGTTTCAAGCCAGGCTCTCGCTACACAGTTCATGACAGCCTAGAAATCAACATGTGACCCAGTATAGCTTCAGTCCTCTTCCATCTGCATCCTAAGCAAGTAAGCATCCAAAACACCTCCAAAATATCATGATTTAACATCAGCTACTTAATCAAATCTCTCCTTATTTGAAAAAATATGTGTGTGATGAAGAAGATCTGAGATCTGCACCATATATTAAGGATAGGAGTATGACTTAGTAAATCTTTTAAGATAAATAAAGGAGATTCAATTATTTTTTATAGTAAGTTAGTATATGTTTTCAGAAATGAAAAGATTAAAAGGTACACAATGCCAGCTCTTTCCTTCCTTCACACCCACTTCATTGCCATAATTTCAGAGCATCTGGTTATCACTTCCATATGATGCCATCCACAGCAACTGCAATTACACAGTCACTTACATTCAATGATCTCTGTTTTCTTCCTGAAGAATATGTAGCTTATTACTCTTCTACTCATTGCAAGAAGAACATCCTTGTTCTAGCAGCTTCATAAAACCCCACTGGGTGGAAGAAATATTGTTTAACTATCTCACTATGGGTATTCCAGGCAGCATCGGTTTGCAACTTTTAAAAATGCTTTACTGAATTACTTTACAAAGGAGCCCTG
>PVIH01030344.1:0-12288 GCA_004025045.1 Sigmodon hispidus | reverse complement strand
ACTCTCATTGCTTCATTACCTCATAAAAGTTTATAAACATTATTGTTTTAGAGTGGGACTTAGTTCACATCAATGCACTCTTTCTTCTGATTATATGCTCAGATGAATACAGAAATAAGTGCTAGTTTTCATTACCACATCTATGCTAACTTTAATCCCACCATTTAATTGAGAGATGAGTTCAGGTCTTCTGAAATCCTTTAGAGATTAAACACATTTCAAAGACTCTTGCTTCTGCTGAAACTAATCTCCCTAGCAGAAAGTAAAACTCAAGGGATTTATGATGCAGCAGTTTTCTCAGGAGCTTTATTCATCTGACTTTAATAATTTCATGATTAGATAGATTCAGACAGTACTCCTTGGGCTGATGAGGTTGGAATACAGGGATATTTAATCAGAGCAAAAGATGTCAGCACACTCATGGGCATCAAGAGATATCTAGAGACAGCCCCTGGTGAGTGTTTGCATTAAGTTTGTATGATTATTATAGGTGTAATCAAAGTGATAATATGTGGTAATAGCACTATGATCCTTCAAACTGGTGCTTTCCAGTGCACGTTGAATTTAGTCAATGTGGTATTTTAGATGAAAACAAAATGACTTTTGTTTATTCAGGTATTTTTTAATTCATACACAGGTGATTATTAGATTAAATGATTTCTTTTATGACTATGATCTATGTTTTAAACCAAAGCATGCCAGAGCTACATGGACACATATGTCTTTATTATTTATCAACAATAAAATGATTGAAAACATAAAGGGAAGGTATGCTGTTGACAACCATAGATCCTGAATTAGAAAAAACTACCTGACTTGGTTGATAATTATCTTTGAATTGCTTTCTGAGTACTAAAAATGATAATCATCAGGTTGAGTTCTTAGTTTAGAATTTTAGAACAAAGCAATTGATCACCAACTTCAAGAAAGTAGTATTTAGAAAGTACAAGACATGATACAAAGAAGACACTAACTCAAATCTTTGTCTACTATTCTAATGATTGTAGGATTTAAAAATGACTTCCACCTTTTCTTCTTTAGCCTATTTGCCCATAACACTAGCTCTAAAATTTCTCTTATATAATTATTTTATTTAACAAATACTTATTACGTTCTGGTTTAAGCTTTCCATTTGTAGTAATTAGATAATTAAATTATCAATATGTGTCAGTAGCCTGAATATTCTCATAACATAGTATGACTATTAAAATTACAAAAGTTCTACACTATTCCAATTCACAGTGTAGACATGTGATTGTTTTGTCGAGAGCAGGAATTCTATGTCATTCCTTTAGTTTTATTCAAGGATTTTGTACTAAATTCTAAAAGTTAACTTTCCTGAGAAAAATGGGCACAGGTACTGGGTAATCCACAATGCTAATACTTTTAAGAGAAACTTCTGTTTATCCTTAGTAAGAATTGATTACAATGTACTCTGAGATGCTCCATTTCACACAACAAAAATTAATAACTTTTTTGAGTTTCTGTTTTCCAGAAATATTTGGTGTGAGAATAAAAGAACTGTTGGTAAAGTAACATGATTATAAAAGAGTTGTTGGGGTGAAAATTTGTGAACAATGTAGCAAACAGAACATTGAAAATTAGTATTATAGAAATTTTAAATATTTAGTTTCTTTAGTGATAAAGAAATCTGTTTTATTCTATGTAGAAACCTAGAGAGGTAAGTTTTATAGGTTACAGAAGATGGTGTGTGTATGTGTGTGTATATGTGTTTAGCAATATTTGTTATAGTTATTTGATGTGTGTGAAATACTAAGAAAAGAGACATACTTTGCCCTTTCACTATTATATGATAAATGCTAACTTGTGTAAATTGCAAATAGTAAAAATGTCTTCATGGCTCCCTCCTTTCTCTACTCTCCCTTCCTCCTTCTGTTAGTGTTGTCCCTGCACTCTAACTCCTCTTCTATTTTTAGGCCAAATATTTTAGCTGTTCCCTTTAAAAATACAGTATGTGACTTTATTAAAATTATTTTGCTTTACAGTGTCTTACTGTTACATTTATTTTTAACAGCAAATTTTAACTCTTATTTCTTCCTAGCACTCCATTTTGTATTAACAGCATATATGTATCCATTTATTAATTTGGGGGGTATCTTACAGGTTTGTATTATAACTTTTGTGAATAATGAATTTATGAACATGATCATAATATGCTCTGATTTCATTTTAATTTTAACTCCTGCTTAGAAGAGGTATAGCAAGTTCATATGGCAGTTCTATCTCAAGGCATCTTCCCCCAGGAAGCATCATAGTGGCAAAACTAATTTATAATTCTAACTATGATTTATGTGCTTCTTTCCTTATCTGTATCCTACCCAGTATCTGGTAAATTTTTTTTGAAATAGCAAGCATGAATTCTTCAATCTGTTTTTGTTCTTTTAAATCTGGATCGTAATACTTTATGTTGGGTGAATTTGAAGCATCATCATATTGTTCTAACACTTAAACAATTATATCTATAGGTAGTTTTTACAAAATTAATGTTACAAAAATCAAACTTTTAAACTATAAAGCTCAGGGGAATGAAGAACCAATTAGTTTTAAAACAATCAGTAACATTTATTTTTACACCTTTAGAATTAAAAGCATTAATTACAACACTTGGCCATTTACCTAATATGAAACCACACAACTCATTCAGGTGTGAAGAAATATGTGTTGTGAAGTGAGCAGCATGAATGGGTGGTTTTGTAAATGGGGAGATCATAAGAGTGGGCATGAATCTGAGAAGTCTGGAAACTAAGTTTGATGGGGCACATGATGTGAAATCACCAAATAATAAGGATATATATAAAAAAAGAAAAAGATCATTATAAACTGTGCACTTTAATACTTGTGAGAGGTATTGCAATTAATACTAATTTGATCCTCATTCAATATCTAATTGAATCTAAGTTAATCCTAAATTGTAAGCAGTATTAATATTAATAATAATAATGTTGTTTTTATTATTTCAGGCAATTATAAGATATACTCATTATTTATGTTCAGTTTTAACTTTGTGGCATTTAAAACATAATTCTAAGACAGTGGTTCTCAGTCTCTCTAATGCTGTGACCCTTTAATAGAGTTCTTCATTTTGTGGTGACTTCAACCATAAAATTATTTGTTGCTAATTCATAAATATAATTGTATTACTCTTACCAATCATAAAATAAATATCTCATATGTAGCATATTTGATATGCAAATCCTGTGAAATGGACATTTGACTCTTGAACATGGTCATAACTCAGAGGTTGAGAATAACTATTCTAAGAGTAATGACTGCAATTGCTACAGGTCATATTATGCATATATCTTTTCAAACTGTGAGGTAGTATTTCTTATTTTGGAGTTTTTTACCCCAGGAGACTATTGGCTCTGGAATTTTACACTCACCAAGATTTGAAAGTTTGAATCCTAGTAACACTTCAAAGATAATAGGGTCAGGAACACTATTGAATACTACTGGACATTTTACAGAAAAGCATCACGAAACAAATATTTTTTTTTTCTTTTCAGTAATGCCATGTGAAAAAATCCTTCTGTCATTGATTTTTACAAAATAATGAATTATTTCTAGTGCTTGGAAGCAAGAGCTATGAAGTTCTAGCCAAGGAGAAGATGGGTTTAACTTATAATAGTAAATGTATTAGAAAACTGCAGTGAGATAAAATCAGTAGGTTAAGTCTTGAAAGAAGCATAATGTTGAGTAGTAATAGCAATAAAATGTAACTTGATCTCAGAGAATCCAACATCTTTGACACTATGCTCAGAATTGGATACCTATGGATGAACCATATTTTTAAAATTTGAGTTTACATATCATAGCTTTTCATATAAATATTTATATTTAATGCATATGATATTTTAACACATGTAATATTTTAATATAAAGCCAATCAATTTTGATATTTATGACATCAGCTATATATCATCATGTTTTGCATAGTACAATTATTTTACATTTAATTTAATACAATATTGTCAACAGCAGAAATACTGATATAAAACATTTGAAAGTTTTTTTATCATCATGTCCAACTGACTCAATATACCCATTAATTATCCACTCTTTATAGTAGTATTTCCTTTTTTTGAAGTGAGCTTCATAGCTTACACATATGTGTCATTTTTTGCAAGTTTATTTCTCTCAATGTAAGGTTCTTCTACTCAGTATATGTTGTCAGAAATCAAGAGAGTTTATTCATTTGTAGTGATTAAATGTAGAGGTACATATAATGTGCAAGTGTGCATGCATGTCGAGGGGCAATAGAAGACAAGTTTGGGTTTTTATTTTTATTCTCCATCTTGCTTAAAAGATTGTCTCTTTGTTGTTTTATTCTGTGTATGAGGCTCCTTGGCTTGTGAATTTCTGGGAATAATTGTACCTGTGGCTTATATACCAAAAGATTACTATAAATACTAGAGCTTGTGCTATATATTCAGCATTTACACAGGTTCTGGCAATTCAACTCACATCATCATGCTCACCTATGTCCAGGTATTATTTTTTCTTATCCAGTGGTTGAAACACACACACACACACACACACACACACACACACACACACACACACACACACACTTTACCCATTTGTCTTTATATGCATTTTTATATATTCTGAACAGAGTTTCAATAAAGAGAAATCTATCTCTTATATATATTGACATGAACCATTTTCTACAAAGTTCTCATTTGGAGATTGTTAGAACAGTGATTGTAGTCTTTCCTCACTAAGAAATTGGTGATATTTACAGTTTATTGACCATTTGTCAAATGGAAGTATTCTTTCATTTTATTTTCATACCAGTACCTGTGAATGAATTCTTTGTCACACATTTTGTGCATGAAGAGAATAATGAATGAATAATTATTTAAGATCTCCCTGCTTCATTACAAGGTGTTATGCAAGCCAAATTTAATTCTAACTTTATCCAAGCTCCTATAAATCATGTTTTATTGCCATTTGTCTGCTACAGTATTCTATATTTTAGCTGCCTATTTTTTTTCATTTTCAAAATTCAGTCCAATATTTTTCTCCACATCTATATTAATGGAATTGTGCACACTCAGTAATCTAGCACAATGTGGATATTGCCGAGGAAATATACTTCTAATTCAAATGTGCAATTAATTGCTCCTGGTTGTTGATCTTCATACTTGACCACTTTATTCATCCTGTAAATTAATAACAGATAATTTAAATCTAGAATATTTGTATTTATAGTATTCTTATACAAGACCTATAGCCTACTACTCAAATTAAATTAACCATCCATAATGAATGATTTACTGCTAACCCTCTTCACCATAGCTCATATCTCTGAAAATTCTGTTTGTGCCAGGCTCTCTTTAAGGCCATCAATCAGCTCCAAAATCATGACACAGAAAGTTATTTAAAATAATCTGCTACAGCTTAAGTGCCTTTATTGCTAGCTCTTATAATGTAACCAGTTTCTCTTTATCTACCTTTTGCCTCAGGACTTTTTGTTTTGTTTTGGTTTTTCTTTGAAAAATGGGCATTTTATTATGCCTATTTACAAGCATAGATATACATATATACACTATATATATATATATATATATAATGGAGATATTTAAAAATAATCATTCCTTTCTCCAAATCACTAAGCTATCATTTCTTAGACCTGACCTTCACTGTGACCTCTCATCTTGAATTTTGTGAACTTCTTAGAATGAATAGGGGACATATGCCTTCAAGGTTTAAATTTCTGTGCCCTACTTTATACTAACTATCAATTATTTTTTAAAAGCCATCAATGGAACTGTGTTGGGATTGAAAGAGTACTTGAGTGTGTGAGGTCCTGAGTGAATGTGCTTTGTGGACAGAAGCACAACTATATCAAGAATCCTAACATCATACCCAAAGTGAAATGGTAAAGTCTTCCTTGTAGGTGCAAGTGTTGAGTGTCATTGGTGTTTGCAGAAAAGTCCACCATAGTTTTCTCCCCTCCTGGATGTTTGTGGGTAGAAGACTTCTCTCCTTCAGATAGCTTCTATTAAGATTAGGTAAGCCTGTCTCCTTGATACACTGAAAACCCTGTGTCATTGTTTATATGTAATAACATACCTCCTTGTTAATATAATAACCTCTAGTCTCTGCTTAACTATATGTAACAAATAGGTTGAGCTTCCACAGTGCCACAATTTCTCCAGCAGAGACAAACAAGTGCACCAACCAGATTTGCTGAGTGTTCATGTTTCCATCTGTTTTCTTCTCTCCTTTGCCATCCCCACTTAGGTTCATCCCTAGAATAATGCAAAGACTTACTACTGCTGTTTCTAGATTAGACTCAAACTCACCAAATGCTTTTGATTTTCTTTCCATTGCCCAAATATTAGTGATGTTGTTCTACTACTAGGTTGGTTCCCATTGAAGCTAAATTATAATTGGTTCAAGGCCTATATCAAGGGGAAAGATTGCTCTAGGGTTTTGCATTTTTTCTTTTTGCATTGAAATTGCTTTTCTCAAAAAGGTAGCACACTGAGTTTCAGCCAGTAAAGCTGTTAGAAAACCACTTACCCAAGCACTTATCAGTCTTTCAAAGGTCAATTTAGAATTTACCTCAGTCAGACATTTTCCATGACTAATCATGCTTGATTTTGTAGTCTTGTGGGATAGCCCTCAGAGTCACAGCTTCTACTCCAAGAAGACATATACCTCTTAGTTACATGACCAAAGTTCTTCTCAACGGAAATGTTTCATGTCTTTACAGTTAGATAATATTGTTTTGGAAGGAAGAAGCTATTTCTGCCATGTATTATTAAACCTTATTAAAGGGGAAGTGCATACAACTTCCAAATTCTAGAATGACAAAGATGACTGGCTGAACAGTCATTCCAATTTCCTTTGTAATGTTGAAGCATTCACTTTTAGCCTAGAGTCTCTGGCAGACTTTTTAGTGAAAGAAGAAATTTGAAAGAATGCTCTGCCCATTCTGGCATAGTTTGTCAATTACTTCTCCTTGTGTCATGAAGGATGTCTGTCAGTATTCTCTATGAAGTAGGGACCTGAAGGACCAACTCAGCTTGTTGTACCAAAGTTCAGAGGTTACTATTTCATAGGTCCTGCATGTCCAGTATATACAGCATACTGTCAGGCAGTGGACACAAGAACAATTTCTTGTCCAATGGCTAAATTTTGCCTCAAAGAAAGTAAACTCCACATGATGTTTCTTCAATGCCTATCATCCTCCTGAAGTAGATTCATGCTGCCAGGAGTAGACCTGTCTCACTGTTCACAAAAGTCTAAGTTCTTTAAACATTTTTTTTGTATTGCATGAAGTGTAATATATATATATATATATATATATATATATATATATATATATATATATTATTTGGTGATTTTATGCATGCACCCCATCAAACTTAGTTATCAGACCATTCAGATTCATGCCCACTCTTATGATCTCCCCATTTATAAAAAATGCCCATTCATGCTGCTCATTTACTAATAAGAGCATGATTAAACTCCCTGTGGCCAGACTCTTAAATAAAACAAGACTTTCCTCACCCACACCCCTGCCAGAGGCCATCAGTGCAGCAGTGAGGCACTGTGTCATTTAGCTATGCTCTAGCCTTGAGTTCTTGTGTACAATGTCATTTTCTGTGCTTTTGCGCAGGCATTTTTCTCCTTTTTTTTATTCCTATTATTCTCAGGTTAGGTCTTTTCATGGTGTCCCAAATTTCCTGGACATTTTGTGTTATGACTTTATTGGTTTTAATGTTTTCTTTAACTGATGTATCTTTTATCACAATTGAGTCTTCCACCCCTCTGATTCTTCGCTCTATCTCTTGGATTTTGTTGGTTTTGCTGGAATCTGTAGTTACTGGTCTTTTTTTTCAGATTTTCTATTTCTAGTTTTGTCTCTGTGTCTTCTTTATTGTTTCTATTTCAAATTCTAATACTTTGTAAATTTCTTTTACCTGTTTGTTTTCTTTTTCTTGGTTTTCTTTATTTTCTTTCAGGGCATTGTACATCACTTGTAATTTTCTCTTTGCATTGTCTTCTATTTCTTTAAGGTAGTATTTTTTATATCCTCTTATAAGGCTCCTATTATTTTCATAAGGTTGTTTTTAAGGTTGTTTCCTTGTGTTCCCTCTTCATTGTTATGTTTAGACCTTGAAGCTATAGAACCATTTGTTTTTTCAGGTAGAATCTTGTTGACTTTTGTATTCTTGTATGCATTTTTGCTCTGGCATCTGCCAATTGTTTTCCCAATTCATTCTTGGTTAGTTCTTGGTAGGCTCTTAGTGAGTTGTTGGTCTGAGGGCTCTTAATCAGATATGTGTTTGAAGGGTTGGCCTCTCTCATGAGGTCACAGTACTATGATACCAGTTGTCACCTCTTGACCTCTCACATTTTGGTTGTTCCCCTGCTGTTATGCCATCCGTGGTCTGGGCATGCTATGGTCCATGTTGAAGCTGAGTCTCTTACCTCTGAGTCATTTGCCCAGGACCATGGGACTCAGCTGTTCCCCTGCTGTTATTATGCTGCTGTGTTCTGAGGACTTTCTTTCATTTTGTATATCTTAACTTTCACTGCTTCTCAAGTCTGGTTAGTGGCTGTCTGGCTTCTGGCCCAGGAATGTTCCTGTCTTTCTCCCTCATTCTTTCTTCCTTCTTCTCTTTCGTCTTGCCTGTATTTCTCCTCTTATTTATTCTCTTTACCCACCAGCCTTGCCTGTACATCTCCTATCTACCTATTGCAAACTCAGCTTATATGACTTAGGCAAGGTGAAACAAATGCAATACATCTATACATGGTTAACAAAGGCAGAAGAAACAAATTAACATATCTTCAAGTATGTTTGATAGCACAAACAAATGTAACATATCTTTGCTCTTTTAAAATAATATTACACAACATATTCCTACTTTCTTTAAGTCTATTTTCACTGTATCTGTATGTTTTGTACTCCTTTGATTCATAATATCACTGTAGCTGAGAGGTTATTATGATAAATTTGTTGTTCCTTTATGTCCCTTCCAAGCATTTATGCCCAGTCACTTCTCTCTGTTTTATTGATGCACTACAAGCTGCAGAAAGTGTTTCTTCTTTCAAACTTCTCAGTTCCTCACAAATGAATTCCTGGGATGAAAGGTAGACTGAAGTCCAAGAGTAAAATACTCTTTCTAACTGCACTTCAGTATTTTAAAAACAAGAATTAATGATAACTCTTTTCAATTTGCACTTTTGTATTTTGTCTGAAGAACATGCATATGTATTTGTACATTCTTATACAGGAGGGCTCACTTGTGAAGGTGAGTGCACATGCATATGGAGGCATGTGTTAAATGCTTAGAATGTTGTTATTGATTCTGCAAATTCCATATTGATTCCTAGTCTCTAAACTGAACCCAGAGTTTGCTACAGTGGCTGACCTAGCTTACCACCTTATTGAAGTGATTCACTTTATTCACCTTTTAAGCACCTGGAGTCATTTTAAGCAATGCTACTATAAATGAACTGCTGCAACTACCTGCCATTTACATCAATCTAATATGAACTCAGACAAGCACCACTTGATGCTTTTGCAGCATTAATTTTAACTGCGGATTCATATTTCCAGATTCAATTGGTGTCATTTGCAGACAAGGATTTCCTTTTATTCAAGTTCCTTACTTTCCTCCCCAAGTCCACTAGACATTATTGACAAAGCAAGGATCCATTCCCTTACTCACTGGTTCTACCTGTGGCTATTTAAATCTTCTCAAGATGGCATTTCAGTCAGCCACTAAAATTTGAAGAAAATTTTTACGTGAGAAGAAAATGACTTGTTATCTTTAGTTTCTTGATATAAATTTGTTTTTCTCTCAGTTAAAAATATTACATTAGACATGAGTGATAAGAATCAATCAGAAACCTCTAACTTCATCCTGGTAAGCCTTTTCAGCAGTTCAAGTTCACATGAACTGCTTTTATCCCTGGTAGCTGCCATGTTTATCCTTGGCCTTCTTGGAAACACTATTCTACTCTTCTTAATCAAATTGGACTCCAGACTCCACAAGCCCATGTACTACCTGCTGAGTCATCTTTCCCTCTTAGATGTTTGTTTCCCCCTGATCACCATACCCAAAGTGGTATTAGAATTCCCTAAGAATGAAAGCCTGATTTCCTTTGAAGGTTGTGCAGCACAAATATTTTTTCTTACAATGATGGGTGTGGCTGAAGGAGTCCTGCTGGTCCTCATGTCTTATGATCGCTTTGTAGCAGTGTGCCATCCCCTACAGTACCCTGTACTCATGAGAAATCAGGTGTGCTTGTTTATGGTGGCCTCTTCCTGGCTGATAGGTGTGCTCAATGCTTCTATCCAGACTTCTGTGACTCTAAACTTTTCCTATTGTGCTTCTCGAGTTGTAGACCACTTTTTCTGTGAGGTGCCAGCACTGATGAAACTCTCCTGTTCAGATACTTCCATATATGATTTGGCACTATCTGTCTCTGGAGTGCTGATACTCATGCTTCCCCTTATACTCATCATCACCTCATATAGCCACATTTTCAGGGCTGTTCTACACATGCACTCACAGGAAGCCCGGCAAAAGGCCTTCACTACCTGCTCTTCACATATCACAGTAGTGGGACTCTTTTATGGTGCAGCAGTATTCATGTACATGGTACCTGGTTCCTACCACAGTCCACACCAGGACAACATGGTCTCTCTTTCCTACAGCCTCATCACTCCTACTCTCAACCCACTCATCTACAGTCTGAGAAACCGAGAGGTGAGGATTGCTTTCTTAAAACTACTTAGCAGGTTTATAAACGGACAAAAATGATAATTATATGATAAACAGCTGGTATCATCCTGGCAGTGCTTCATTTCCTCTGATTTCTAAATTTATTTATTTGTGGTACAACTACAAAGATCTTATTTTCAATACTAATTGTCTTCTTTCTCAATCCTATAAATGGTTGAGTTCCTTTTTCTTCTATTGGTCTATGAAAAAAAATAACAGTGTCAATCATTTTTTTCATTTATCTGTCTGGCAATGAAGTATGTTTTATAGTTGGATGGTACTATTTTGTAATACTCATGTTGTTTTGTTTGTTAATTTATAATTTGGGTACTGAAAATTTATATGCATTAAATGAAGGCTTATTAAGCACTTACTTTGTGTTCACAAGAGCTTTGAGATCTAGAAACATTACAATTTAAATTTAAGAAAGTATATAAATTACACATTATTAAAGTAATCACTAGAGTTAACAAAAGAAAGCATAGCATAGTGATAGCTTGAAATTATAATACTTATTAAAAAAAGTAAGATTCATAGTCACTAGAATGACTAATTGACTGACACATAGAGACTAGACTGGTCAGTGTAACAAGTAAGCATGTGTGTTTTAGTGTTCTTATGTACATGGAAAGGGAATGTATATTGGATATCTTGGTTTGGCAATGTTTGGTAGCCACCTGATTTTTTTTTTTTAATTTAAAAGGATTTTCCCCATACTCACTGGTCCCCCTCCCTCCTTTTCTACCAGTCTTCCCTCATCCTCCCCCACCTCATTCCACATCCATTTCCCAGTGAGGGCAAGGACTCTCAAGGTGAGTAAGTTCAGTCTGGCATATCCAATTAAGGTAGGTCTGAGTCATTCCCCACAGGATCAAGGCTGAGTAAGGTATTTTTCTGTAGGAAATGGGCTTCCAGAAAGCCAGTTCATGCATCAGCAATAAACTCTGGCAAGTTTGAAATAAGCTCCACAAACTGCCCATGCCCTTCAACTGTCATCTACATTCAGAGGGTTTAGTTTCTTTCTGTGAAGGTTTCTTAGCTGCTATTTCAATCAGTGAACTCACAATAGCTTGGGTCAGCCATCTCTGTGGGACTATTCCTCATGATCCTGATCCCTTTGATCATAGACTCTTTTCTTCCTCCCTGTAGCTGGACTGGGAGCTCAACACAAAGCTTATCTATGAATCTCTGCCTCTGCCTCAATTAGTTGATGGAGGAAGGTTGTATAATGACAATTAGGGCAACATTCATTTGATTCATTTCATTCTCTCCAATATTGCTTGGAGTCCTAGCTGGGGTAATCTTGTGGTTTCTTGGGAGTTTCCCTGGCACTAGATTTCTCTCTAGGACCACAATGGTTCCCTCAATCAAGATATATATTTCTTTTTCCTCCCTCTCAATTGCTCCTCCCACTCAACCATCTCATTCTCTCATGATCTCTTTTCCACCTCTCCTTGTTCTCTCTCCCATATGATTCCAATATACTCAGAATTTCTTCTCTATTTCCCTTTCC
>PVIH01030343.1:0-12313 GCA_004025045.1 Sigmodon hispidus | reverse complement strand
AATGGATCCTGTTTTTACATCGGTCTTGTTAATCTGTATCTTATTGGAGAATTGAGACCATTGATGCTGAGAGATACCAATTAACAGAGTTTGCTGATTCTTACTATTTTCTTTTTGGTGTGTGTGTGTGTGTGTGTGTGTGTGTGTGTGTGTGTGTGTGTGTGTGTGTGTGAACACTTGGTTTTCCAGTCTGGGATGATTCATACCTTGTGTTTAGGTGGGGGTGATTAACCTCTTTAGATTGGACATGTCTTCCTAGTACCTTCTATAGGACTAGATCTATAGATAATTATTGCTCAAATTTGTGTTTTGTCATGGAAAATCTTATTTTCTCCATCTACTGTAGTTGAAAGTTTTATAGGGTATAGTAGTTTTGGCTAGAATCTATGGTCTTTTAGATTCTGTAGAACATCTTTCCAAGACTTTCTGGCTTGTAGAGCCTTTGTTGAGAGGTAAGGTGTTATTCTAATGGGTCTGCCTCATATGATACTTGGTCTTTTTCTTGTACAGCTTTTAATACTCTTTCTTATTTATATATGTTTAGTATTGTTATTAATTACTATGAGGAAATTTTTCAGGTCCAGTATATTTTGAATTCTGTATGATTTATGTAACTTGATAGGTACCTCCTTCTTTAGGTTACTGAATTTTTCTTGTATAATCTTCTTTGAAAATATTATCTTGCCTTTGCCCTCAGTCTACTTTCCTTCCTCTACTTTTATTTTCTTAGATTTGGTCTTTTCATAGTTTCTCAAATTTTGTGCAATTTTTGACATAATTTGTTTAGATTTAATACTTTCATTGACCAAGGTATCAATTTCTTTTTTTTTTCTTCAATGCTTGATAGTCTCTCTTGCATCTCTTACATTCTGTTGATCTGGCTTGGTTCTGAGATTCCTACTCAAGTTCCTAGGTTTCTTTGTAGATTTCTCTTTTTTTTGTCTTTTTAAATTGATTCTATTTCCACTTTCAGATCATGAACTGATTGATTCATTTCCTTTTACTCTTTGAGTTAAGTTTCATAAATTTATTTAAGGGATTTATACCCTTTCTGTTTAAACACTATTATTATATTTATAAAGGTTATATTAAGGTCTTTTTCCTGTGTGTTACCTATGTTCCTATACTCAGAGAATTCTGTGGGAGGGTTGCTGGGCTCTGGTGGAGACAGTGTTCTACTCTTACTAATTGTGTTTTTACACTGGTTTCTGAGTTAGGGAAGATTACATAACTAGGTACTGATATCTGGTCTTATCTTATGGGGTAGGTGCTCTGTTTCTTAATTTCAGTTACCTCTCTGGTACTTAGAAGTGTATATTTGTTGTCTATTGCCTACTAGTAAATTCTCCTGGGATTCTGTTAAACGTGGCCACTGGGTATTACAAGTAAAATGTGTTTCTAGGTTTGGAGAGCTGACACTTAATACCTAAATATAATCCCCATAGTATCTCCTTTTTCTTCTTCTGTGTTTGACTATCGTCTTTCCCTTCAGGGTTACCACACAATGGCCTCTTTCTAGGTGCTTGCTTTCTAAAGGCATTCAAAGTTAATCACACACATCTAAAAATTTAAAACTAAGATCTGCAAATGAATGAGCTCATAGATTGTATTTTTGAGTTTCTGTTTCCTCACTAAGTATGAATAATATTTGAGTTTAAATTATTTACCTGCAAACTTCAAAATTAAATTTTGCTTTGCACCAAATAAAATTTGATTGTGCATATGCAAAAACAAACAAACAAACTTGGGATGAGTTAGGTGGGAGATTGAATAGGTTCCGAGGAGGGAAGAAAGCAAAGTGTTCTACCAGGTTGTGTTTAGTCCCCTGGAAATAAAGGCAGATAAGGAATAAAGGCCATAACAGGCGGCCTATACTAGAGTTCAGGATGAGACAGAGATATTGAATTTGGAGGAGAGGAGTAAGTATAAATACAAATCTGAAGCTCCTCTACTTCTCTATCAGTCTTGGCTGGAAGGTTCCCAGAAAAGCCATACTGGAGCTGGTACCTGAGATAGTAGAATGGATAGTGAGGAATTTTGGAAAAGTTCTCCATGATCAACTGGAGATGGGGACAGAGAGGATAGTAAAACAAAAACAGTTAATCTACTCCAGAGATGGGGGTGAGACCTGAGGGTGGATTTTGAGGAGTAGAATGAATGCTGCAGATCTACATTTAGCTTATCTGCTTCCTTGTCCTGAGTAGCATTTTGGTGGCCAGCATCTTGAATTTGTGTATGAGTCCTTCCATCCATATGGATTTTTTCTTCTGGTCTTAATTAAGAATGAGAGAAGTATAATACATTAGAAAAAAGAAGCATTTGGTAGGATTATATTTTTCTCCTTTTATTACATATAAGTCATACCTATTCATATTATTTAGGGGCTACTGTGAGGATTTTGACATGCATTTAAAAATGTACAGATTGGTATTCAGACATAATTATACCACTTCTATGAGTTGCGCACATATTATACACCATGTTTTATACAAATGCTTTCTATTCTCCTTGATCTTTCTTTAATTTCTTGTACTATTTCATGATTTATAATTACTCCAAATGGTAGTGTTAAGCATATTTATTTTAAAAAGTAGATATGCTTATATGGATTATTAATTAAAAATAAGACTACTTTATATTTATTATTTTTGATGCACAGCATTTTTGGATTAAAATCTTAGTACCTAACATCTTTTGGTTTCCTTATGTTTGAATGCAATGTTTTTCTACTACATGCAGAATTAATTTTTTAGTAATGACATTCCACAGCTATTGGTTATCTGAGATCATCCTTTTTTATTTTCAAGAGTGATTTTTCATATATAAAATCATTTAGAAATTCTATTTCACTTTTTTAATGTTTTTTTGTGGTTTCTGGAGTGGTATCCACTACAAGTTTGTTAACCATATGTATCTGTCATGTAGTATATTTTCCTGTACTTTTGATCCTGCATGGTATTTTTTTTTAGTATCTATGGATTGACATCTGTTATTAGCTTTGGAAAATCTTAACTGGCATTACTTCAGTTTTCATTCACTTTTTTCTTTTGGTGTTAAATTTACATGTATTACAAATTTTGTTAATCTCATGTTTTGGATTTTCTGTTCCCGTTAACTTAATTTTACTCTTTTTCTATTTAAGACAGTTTGTTAACTTTATTACAAATAGGACTAGGAAGATTTGTATTGCATTCTGACAAATCATTTTGCTATATTTGAATAGTGTTCTAAACATCTACTTTGGCTGAATTTAAAGGTAATAGACTAAATATTTTTGTTAGAGGATATTTTAAAACAAAGATATTCAAGATATAGAACATTGAGATTTCTGTTATATAGCAGCCAGGTTTTCAGTGCATATTTAGTTTTAAAAATAAGCAATAAGCTTATAAGTGTGAGTCTGTTGAAAACATAGATAAAGTTATAAGTCAATATAATTGTTACAGGTTAGTGTCACTAAAACAAATAATTTAGTTTGTATTATCGAAACAGAAGTGCTATAATTTTAGGATGCTCTACAATGATGATCCTGTGGTGTTAGAAATACATCTCATTTGAAAAATGTTTGTTTTAATACATTTAAAAGATTGTGCTGCGGGTATGCACTTTTCTAAAAGGGCCAGCTAGAAAAAAGTTTTTTAGGCTCAACCTGGAAGACATTCATACATCACTACAGCTAGTATAAACTTCATATAAACCTGGCAACAGAACTTGTCATGCACATGGTGCTGGTTTTGTAGGCATACTAAATGCAAATGTCATATTGTTATAGAGGTTTGAGTGAAAGTGTCAGAAAATAGCCTGTGAGGCCAGGCATTGTGTTCCAGTGTCAAGATTTTCTTTAGAAATTTAGGGGGACATGTTGATGCATGGATCTATAAAGAAGTATAAGCTGTGGCAAAGAACTCCCTAAAGTTATTGAAGAAATTTGGACCATACACCAAGAATAGATAATATTATCAGGTGGAGCTGGATCAATGAAGAGGTCATGTGTAACAAAAGGAAATAATTGAGGGTCATTGGTACTTAGATTATGTTATTATGTGCTCTAGATGCTAGACATGACACTATAGTGATTTGCAATACTAGAATTCAGTTTTTATTTGATCAAATCTGTCATTGTTCTACTTCTATTACTTTTGAAATGTAACTGTTAACTCTGTGCCACAACATATTGGAAGCGCATCACATTTTTTTTTTTCTATTCTAGAGGTCATAACTTAAATTTTAACCGTGTAAGTATTGTTGAGATGTTAAAAACAGTATCAAGACTGTTCAAATTGTGGGGAAAATGGAAGCTACACTGCATACATTTCACATTGTAAGATGATTATGAGTCAAGAACTGAATGCTATAGTTTCAATTGCAATGACTTCCACTGGCTTATGTGATTAGGTATTTGTTTCCAAGTTAACAATACTCTTTGGAAGGTTGTGAAATATTTGAGAAGTTGTACATACCTGGTAGACACAGGATATTATGGGAAAGCATTTGGAAGTATCACATAACAATTTTTTTGAGTATAAGCAATTACATTTATTGAAACTAGGTATCATAGCAACAAAATCATAACAACATACTCATTCTTTACGTATAAATTTAATATGGAAGTAGAAAGATGCTAAAGAAAGAAAAAATTCTAAAATAGTAAAATGAATCAGAAGAAAAAGTCATTGTTTTACTTTTTAGTTTTTTTATATATATTTATTATTTGGTGTTTTTTCATCACACACCCCATCAATCTCAGATTATCAGACCTCTCAGTACCATGCCCACCATTATGATCTCCTCATTTATAAAACTGACCATTCATGCTTCTCATTTGCTTACTGAAGCATAATTAATCTCCCTGTGGCCAGATGCTTAAGGAAAATAAATTTTTCCTTACCCACCTCTCTGCCAGAAGCCATCAATGCAGAAGTGAGGTATTGTGACACTTACCTATGTTCTAGCCTTGAGTTCTTGTGTAAAATGACATGTCTCTCTTTTTATATTTGTTTTAAAGTACACTAATGAGTGAGTACATCCCCTGCTTTTCTTTCTGGGATTGTGATACCTCTCTCATGATGATATTCTCCATGTCCATCCATTTACCTGCTTGTTTCTTACTGCTGAATAGTACTCCATTGTGTAGATGTACCACAGCTTGTTAATCTTTTCCTCAGTATAGAGGCATCTAGGTTGTTTCCAGGTTCTTGCAATTACAAATAATGCTGATATGAATGTAGTTGTGCTAATGCTTTTGGGGTGTGAATGTGCATTGTTAGGGTATATGCCCAAGAGCTGTATTGCTGGGTCCTTGGGGAGATTGATTTCCAGTTTTCTGAGAAACAGCCATATTGCCTTCCAAAGTGGCAGAACAAGTTTACACTCCCATCAACAATGGAGGAATGTTCCTCTTGTTCCACATCCTCTCCAGCATAAGCTGTCATCTGTGTTTTTAATCTTGGCCATTTTGACCAGTGTAAAAAAGTATCTCAAAGTTGTTTTGATTTGCATTTCTCTGATAGTTACAGATGTTCAGCACTTTTTCATGTGCCTTTTAGCCATTTTTAAATCTTCAGCTGAGTTGTCTCTTTTTAATACTCAATCCAATTTTTTATTAGGTTTCTAAGGGTTTTTGTCTCTAGTCTTTGGAGTTCTCTATATATTTTAGAGATCAATCCTCTGTCATGTGTAGGGTTTGTAAAATCTTTTTATATTCTGTAGGATGTTGACTTGTCTTATTGACTGTGTCCTTGGCCTTACAGAAGCTTCTCAGTTTCATGAGGTCCCACTTATTGACTGATGTTCTTAATGTCTGTGCTTACTGCTGTTATATTTAGGAAGTAGTCACTAGTGCCAATGCGTTGGAGGGTATTTCCCACTTTCTTTTCTATCAAGTTCAGTGTAGCTGGGTTTATGTTAAGTTCTTTGATACACTTGGATTTAAGTTTTGTGATAAGTTTGGATCTATTTTAATTTTTCTACATACTACCATCCAGTTGTGCCAGCACCATTTGTTGAAGATACTCTTTTTTCAATTGAATATATTTGGACTCTATGTCAAAGATCAAGTGCTCATAGGTGTGTGGGTTAATGACTGGGACTTAAATTCAATTCCATTGATCCACAAGTCTGTTTTTATGCCAGTACCAGTCTGTTTTCATTACTGTGGCTCTACAGAATAATTTGAAGTTGGGGATGTTGATGCTTCCTGAATTTCTTTTTTTTTTTTTTGAGCAAAATTGTTTTGGCAATCCTGGCTTTCCTGTTATTCCAAATAAAATTGAGTATTGTTCTTTCAAGTTTTGTAAAAAATTGTTTTGGGCTTTTGGTGGAAAATGTGATGAATCTGTCAATTGCTTTTGGTAGAATTGTCATTTTTACTATGTTGATCTTACCTATTCAGGAGCATGGGAGATTTTTTCATTTTCTGATATCCTCTTCAATTTCTTTCTTCAGTGATATAAGTTTTTGTCAAGTAGAATTGTTACTTCTTTGGTTATAGTTACTCCAAGGAATTTAATGTTACTGGCGACTATTATAAAGGGTTATATTTCTTTTTCAGCCCTTTTATCTTTAGTGTATAAGAGGGCTACTGATTTCTGTGAGTTAATCTTGTATACTGCTACATTGCTGAAGATGTTTATCAGCTGTTGAAGTTCTCTGGTAGAATTTTGTGGATCACTTATGTATACAATCAAGCCATCTGCAAATAGAGATAATTTGACCAATTGCATTCCAATATGTATCATCTCAAACTCCTTTCATTCTCTTATTGCTTTGGCTAAAATTTTGAGATCTGTGTTGAATAGATAAGGAAAGATGGGGCAGGCAGCTTTGTCTAGTTCCTGATTTTAGTGAAATTGCTTTTAGTTTTTCTCCATTTAGCTTGATGTTGACCATTGGCTTTTTGTAAATCACCTTTATTATATTTAGGTATTTTCCCTGTATTCCTGCTCTCTCTGGGACTTTTATCATGAAAGCATGTTGGATTTTGTCAAAGGCTTTTTCAGCTTCTAAGTAAATGATCATGTGGTTTTTTTAGTACAAATTGTTTACATGATGGGTGACAATTACAGTTTTCCTTATGTTGAACCATCCCTGAATTTCTGAGATGAAGCATACTTGATCGTGGTGGATGATTTTTTTATATATGTTTTATATGGTTTTCCAGTATTTTGCTGAGAATGAAAAAGTCATTTTTAAAAGCAAATATAAAGCATGCCATTTGAAAGCATCAAGAGTGTATTATTAATAAACTTTGTAACCAGAAGATAAGTGAAATATTTGAGAAAGAGAAACATGTATAATATACACAGTTATAAAAATGAATATGTAAATAATATGAATAATATATGCACAGATACTTTGTTCTCACAATTAGAGGTATATAAATTTATTTTACAGATACAATTTTAATATGTAAAAATATATGTGTTCAAAATTATGTACTTTTAAACTACCAATTTCTACTCTTTGGCTGAAAAAGATGAGAGAAGATTTTGAAAGTTAATGGACTGAGCTTCTCCACCATGGTTTCATCCTTATGCAATTTTCTGTTGATATAATAGCATTCTTGGTAAAGCAGTTTGATGAGTATAAGCTTGTCCAGCCACTTTGGAATGTAGTATGGCAGTTTCTCAGAAAATTGAGAATCAATCTCCCCAAGGACCCAGCAATACCACTTCTGGGTATATACCCTAAAATGCACAGTCACACTCCAAAGGTATTAGCTCAACTATGTTCATAGCAGCATTATTTGTAATAGTAAGAACCTGGAAACAACGTAGATTCCCCTCAACTAAAGAATGGATTAACAAACTATGGTATATCTACACAGTGAAATACTACTCAGCAGTAAGAAAAAATGATATCCTAAAATTTGCAGGCAAATGGATAGACTTGGAGAATATCTGCCTGAGCAAGGTATCACAAATTTAGAAAGATAAGCAGGGGATGTACTCACTCATTAGTGGTCTCTAAACAAACAAACAAGAAAAAAAGCAAAGCATGCCCAAGCTGCAAACCACAACCACTGAACAGCTTGGGATCAGATACACCAAGGATTGACTCCTTGGATTCAACTCCTCTTAGAGGAACACTTGAATCACTCTTGGGGGGGGAGAAAGCTGTATCTGCCAGGAGTGGACATTGAACTAAGCAATATTGTGTCAGTGGGACCATGGGACTGTCTGCTGCCTGCCCAGGGAGGGGATGGGGAGTTGTGGAGAAGAAGAATGACTTGATAAGGCGGGAGGGGAAGAGACCTTGAATAAGGATATACAATGATACAAAGTATGACTTCGGGTTCTGGGACCAGGTGCTGTCTTTAGAGTGTGTCCCAGCACACTCTGTAGCAGGCAGAGATCAACTCTGCCTTCCATGGTCCCCCCAGCTGCTGCTGAGAGAATTTACATGGCTACCCACCTCAAACTGAGCAACAGATAAGGACTGGGGACCCTGAAAGGACAGACTCAGACCCAGCCCAGAGGTAATGAGGGGTCAGCAGGCCTGAGAACCTGTATCCCTGCCAGGCAGAGTTGAGCTCCCATCTGTTACGGTTCCAGTTCCAGGACTGGGTGCTGTCTGCAGAGCATGTCCCAGCACACTCTGTAGCAGGCAGAGTTAATCTCTGCCTGCCACAGTCCCCCCAGCTGCTGTTGAGAGAATTTGCATGGCTACCCACTTCCAACTGAGCAAACAGATAAGGACTGGGGACCCTGAAGGACAGATTAAGACCCAGCCCAGAGGTGAAGAAGGGTCAGCAGAACTGAGCCCCTGTTTCCCTGCTAGGGAGAGTTGAGCTCCCTTCGGTTCCAGTTCCGATTCTGGATCCGGTTCCGACTGTTCCAGTTCCGAAATGGTGCTGTCTGCAGAGCATATACCAGTGCACTCAGTAGCAGGTGGACATAAACTCTGACTGCCACAGTCCTCCCAGCTGCTGCTGAGGGAGTTTGCACAGCTGCCACCCTGCCTCCAATTGGTCAAACAGAGAAAGATTGAAGACTTGAAATTCAGTACCTGGACAGTGCAGAAGTAGTGATTGCACAGATGTTTTCCTCATAGGTTACAAGAGGCACACAAGCCCGAGTACCACAACTGACCAGGAGCCACCTAATCGTGAACCACTGAAGCCATGGGCAGACGAAAGTGCAAAAACTTACATAATAATATAAAGGACAATAAGGTAACTTCAGAAGAAAATGGCAATCCTACAAATACAAAACCTGAATTGAGCAATGAAGAGGAAACAGAAGGAAGCAACACTAAAAATTCCTTTTGGATGATCATTAAAGCTCTCAAAGAAGATATCAAAAGTAGCCTTAAAGAAATAGTACAAAATATAAACAAAAAATTGGAAGAGATAAACAAATCTATGAAAGAAACATGCCAGGAAATAAAAGCTGAAATAGAAGCAATAAAAAAGGCACAAAAAAGGAAAAGATGGAAATAGAAAATCTAAAGAGAAAAGCTGGAACCACAGGTACAAGCATAATAAACAGAGTTCAAGACATGGAAGACAGAATCTCTGAAGTGGAAGACTCAGTAGCTCAAATAGATATATCAGTCAAAGAAGATAGTAACCTAAAAAGCCATAACTCAAAATGTTCAGGAAATCTGTGACACCATGAAAAGACTTAATTTGAGAATAATAGGAATCAAAGAATGAGAAGAATACAAGCTCAAAGGCACAGATAATGTTTTCAATATAATCATAGAAGAAAACTTCCCTAACCTGAAGTAGGAAATGCCTATAAAGATACAAGAAGCTTACAGAACACCAAATAAATGGGACCCACCAAAAAAGTCAGCATGTCACATTATAATCAAGCCACAAAACATACAGAACAAAAAAAATTTAAGAGCTGCAAAAGAATAGGGCCTACTTACATATGAAGGCAGACCCATCAGAATAATGCCTGACTATTCAATGGAAATGTGGAAAGCTAGAAGGGTTGGTCAGAAGTTATACAGACACTAAAAGAGCATGGCTGCCAAACTAGAATACTATACCCTGCAAAATTTCAATCACCATTGATGGAGTAAACAAGGTATTTCAGGACAAAGTCAGACTGAAAGAATATCTATCTACCAATCCAGCACTACAGAGAGTATTAGAGGGAAAACTTCAACCTAAGGACCCCAGATACACCCAAAAAATCACAAACAATCAATACGTCCACAGAAGAATACTCTAGAGAAAGGAAATACAAACAAGTTGCCACCAAACATGGCAGGAAATATGAATCAATGGTCACTAATTTCCCTATTATCAATGGACTCAACTCTCCTATAAAACATCACACACTATCAAGATGGATACAACAGCAGAAGGCATCATTCTGTTGCCTACAAGAAAGTCACCTCAACCACAAGGACAGACACAGACTTAGAATAAAGGGTTGGGAAAAGATTTTCCAGTCAAATGATCCTAAGAAATAAGTAGGGGTTGCATTCCTAATATCTAACAAAGTAGTCTTTAAGCTAAAAGCAATTAAAAGAGATCAAGATGATCACAACTTATTCATCATAGAAAAAAATTTGTCAAGAGGAGATTTCAATCTTCAATATTTATGCCCCTAACATAAGGGCACCTACTTATGTAAAAGAAAAACTGCTAAAGCTCGAATCCCACATCAATTCTTACATCCTAATAGTGGGAGACTTCAATATCCCACTTTCAACCCTGGATAGATCAACCAGAGACTCAAGAGAGAAATAAGGAGTCTCAAAGAGGTTAAGATGCAAATGGTTTAATAGATATCTACGGAAGCTTCCACACAAATGCAAAGGAATATACATATTTCTCATCTCCTCATGGAATTTTCTCCAAAATTGACCACACAATTGGTCATAAAACAAATATCAACACATATAAAAACATGTAAATAATCCCTTGTAACATATCGGACCACCAGGGCCTAAAGTTAGAGTTCAACAACATCAAAACCCAAAGAAAGCCTACCAACTCATGGACACTAAACATCATTCAGCTGAACCATCTCTGGGTCAAGGAAGAAATTAAGAAAGAAATCAAAGTCTTTCTAGAATTTAATGAAAATTAATCCACAATGTATCCAAAATTGTGGGACAAATTGAAAGCAGTCTTAAGAGGAAAATTCATAGTGCTAGTTGCCTATATGAAAAATGTAGAGAAATCCCTCACAAGAGACCTAACAGCTCAGCTGAAAGCCTTAGAACAATTATAAGCAAACTCAATTAGAAGGAGTAGACAGCAGGAAATAATCAAACTTAGAGCTGAAATCAAAACATTTGAAACAAAAAGAACAATACAAAGAATCCATGAATCTAAGAGTTGGTTCTTTGAGAAACTAAACAAGATACGTAAGCCCTAACCCAAACTAATCAAAAAAAAAAAAAAAGAGAGAGTGTGTTCAAATCAACAAAATCAGAAATGAAAAGGGGGACATAACAAAAGACCCCAGGAAATTGAGAGAATTATCAGATCATATTTCAAAAATCTATATTCTACAAAAATGGAAAACCTAGAAGAAATGGACAGCCTTCTGAACAGGTACCACTTACCAAAGTTAAATGAAGATCAGATTAATTGTCTAAGTAGGCCTATAACCTTTAAGGAAACTGAAGCTGTCATTAAAAGCCTACCTTCAAAAAAGCCCAGGTCTAGATGGCTTCAGTGCAGAATAATACCAGACATTCGAAGAAGAAATATTACCATTACTCCTCAAACAATTTCACACAGTAGCAAACTGAAGGAATATTGCCAAATTCCTTTTATGAGGCCACAATTACCCTAATTCCCAAGCCACTCAAAGACACAACAAAGAAGGAGAATTGCAGCCGGGACCCAGTGCTGGCTACAGAATCCCAGCACTCTCTGGAGCAGGGGCAGGTAAACTCTGTCCCTGACCACATCCACAGCTCCTGCTGAGGGAACCCTTGCCATGCCACGACCTCGAACTGAGCGAACCAACTACAGGGGTCTCTGAAGGGCAGATTCAGACCCTGCCCAGAGTTCAGGAGGGGGCAAGAGGCCTCAGCGCCTATATCCCAGCCTGGGAGGGAGAGTTGAGCTCCCATTGTTTCTGGTTCTACTTCCGGGACCCAGTGCTGGCTGCAGAATCCCAGCGCTCTCTGGAGCAGGGACAGGTAAACTCTGTCCCTGACCACATCCACAGCTCCTGCTGAGGGAATTTGCACGGCTCCCACCACGACCTCGAACTGAGCGAATCAACAACTGCAGGGGTCTCTGAAAGACAGAATCAGACCCTGACCAGAAAGGTGACAGGAGGCATACAAACCCGAGTGCCACAACTGACCAGGACCCATCTAATCGTGAACCACT